>OZ024917.1:4611618-4751618 GCA_964017125.1 Flabesymbios commensalis
AAGTTTATTACCGCTAAACAGTCAAACATGTGTTTTTTGATCATTATCCTTTTAACATTGTGTTGATCACAATTTCACTGACAGTCAAATTAATGATTAACATTAACATATTTTAAATCGTAACAAATGTATTTGATAAATGAATCAATTATAATAGTCCCTTCTGCTTCATTATCACAAGTATTTAGATATTACAACAAGAATAAAACATCCAAGCATATAAAAATATCCTTCTCCCGTGAAAATGTGCTACCGTTCATTGCACATGTGGGGTCTATACATGTAGGGGAGAGGCGGGTTAGTTGAGCCACTTTTTACAATATTTTGTCTGGTGTTTTCCCAGTAGATCACAGAATGGTTGGGATAGTTTTAAAACATGGCTATATATTACATATATATCCAACATCAATGAAAGATAAAAGAACAATTAAAAAAAAAGTTATGGATGCACAACTGAGAGTGGTGAAAGTGGCTCAATTAACCCGCTGTATGGGGTAAGTTGTGCCAAGCAAGGGGGTAAGTGTCACCTATGGTAAAAATTCACAATTGACAAATGTACATGCCAAAATGTTATTTTTTGTCCAGAAAATGCAAAAATAAAAGAATTAACACTTCTGTACATCACATGAGGGTCAAATTTGTTGACAAATCTCCTCCAAGTCCTAAATAATACAATCGGCATTATAGCCTGTATTGATGCATGGATCATTGTTTTCTTGTATTTGTTAAGAAGATATATACTATTAGTATGTGTCTTTATTATTTTGACCTATTATATGATGTCATTTGTTACACTATATCACATTCTAATAATATATTATATTCCCACTGGGGTATGATGAGCCATGTCGAGTGGGGCTAGTTGATCCACACTTTGTAATAATGTATTTACCTACTGGGGTAAGATGAGCCATGAATGGGGTTAATTGAGCGGAATTATTGTAAAATGGCACACCAGAGTCTGAATCTAATACATGATGCACCACGCGGTACCCTGGGGTACCAAATAGAAATCCGCCACTTTGTTTAACTATTTAATTTATTTTTCAAAGCTGTACCTTGGGTACCAAAAAGTGTAAAATAATTTTAAAAGTGGGCAAAAATAGATGTGAAACGTTCTTATTTTGCAAAATATTCTTGTTTTGGGGGCATTTTCGTCACTAAGGACTATTGGTAATACATCGTTCAATTTCGGAACCTGTGTCAAAGCAAATTGCCGTCGCATTTACTAGGTGGCGCTGCAAATCACGCGGTACCCCGGGGTACAGCGTGTTACATCACATGAGAATTATCATCACAATCAATGATACGAAAGCTATTATGGCTGGTGGTTTTTTAGCCCCTACAACGCTGAATTATTTTTGGGTAAAACATTAAAACCAAAGGGGTTTTTTCAATTTGAAATCATCATAAATATCTTAATTAGCTCTTACTGATTCGTTTGAATACCTATGACAGACAGACAGACAGATATTTTATTGACAGAAATAAAAGTCATTACAGACTTATTTGTCATAGTAATAAGAGAGATATATGTACATGTATATACAAGAATGCTAGTTTGTTAAAATCATATATGACAATATACATGGTGTGACAAACAACTAAAATCATGTTAAGTGGCATTGTCATAATAAAAACTGGGTATTTCGGTAATATAAATGACTACTTCTTAAAATAAAATTAAAAGGCATAGCCAAGATATGTTACGGCCATTATAAATATGTTGATTCTTACAGTGCAGGGATACAGTGCGGGGATAGACTTTAGTCGTCAGAATCTGACGTCTACAGACGTCAGATTCTGACGACTTAAGTCTATCCCCGCGCTGTAAGGGTGAATGATAGGTCTAGTATTTATAAAATTGCTCCTGCGCTCCCTTTAAAAAAAAAGGATCAATCAAGAGTTATAATATATCCCTAAAAAGTATTAAACTGATAATAGTTTAATAGTGTATGTATATGTTACAGTAATATTTGAATGCTGAAATAGAGTTGTATGAAATAGTTCACTTGGCTGGACTGGTGTTTTGCATCTTTTTGTCAAGCCCCATCAATAAAAATGGTCTCGTTAAAAAATACAATTGAAAGAAACAATTATAAAAATATTAGATGAACCGCTATTTAATTCTTCATTGATTATGTCAAGATCATGTTTACAAATATTTTAATTATTCATATATAGATAAAATGCATTTTTAAACTTCTAAATTCGGGTAAATGTTTTGATAATCTTTGCTGAAGTATCATATAAATGTTAAAATCACCAAAATCTGTGTCGACAGGGAATGTGGGCGGGGGGGGGGGGGGCTACAGACTTTTTGTATTCTTGGCCTAATATAGAAATGATCCCAATCAAATCATAGTTCATCATATATAACATAGTCGATTTGAAGAAATCTATTTTACTTAAACATATTTTAATTTTTAATATATTGGTAAAATGTATTTTTTACCAACTTTCTAGATTTGAGTAAATGTTTTGATAATCTGTGCTGAGGCATCATATAAATGTTAAAATAACCAAAATATGTGTTAGCAGGGAGTGGGGGATTGCAGGTGTTTTGTATTCTTGGCCTAATATAGAAATGATCTCCAGGACTGCACGGGTTAACACTTATCCTACCAAGTAAATTAATTAAAATTTTCAACCACTTCAGGTTGTGTCTCGCTACCGCGATCCACGACCTCAGGTGGTTGAAAATTATTCATATTTGCTTAATTTGCGACCAAACATTTACATATTTTTATGTTTAACCCTTTAAGCTCCTATGATGCATCAAAGTATCATTTTACATATCTGAAAACAGACCTCATTTTTCTAATATTAAGGATTTTTAGAAGGAAAACATCCACTAAACTTTCACCAATACATGATAATTTTCTTACATTTTTACCCACTTCAAATCATCTTCATCCACTACAAGTCGAGAATTGCGACAGCAATTCGCGGCTTGTAGTGGATGAAGATGACAATGGTAAATTCAGGCTTGAAAGGGTTAAGCAATCATTTAATTCCCAATAACAGTGAATTAATCGGATCGAAAACGACAACTGCCTTGATTGCACTCTGTCCGACGATGGAGGATGTTTCAAAATGAAAGTTAGCTTTTCGGTATCCAGTCAGTCAATAGACTGCCTGCACGAGTTTGCGCGTGAACAGTTTGTCTGATTAAAATAGTTCGGCGTTGCTAACTGTGTGGCGTGTTTTCATTGAACAGTGTGTAACAGTTGTCTGATTAAAACAGTTCGGCGTTGCTCACTGTGTGGCGTGTTGTTATTGAGAAAGGTGTATTCTAAAGTTATATTCAAAAAAAAATTGTAAACCCTATATCCTAGTCATTTGGCATCGATCCTGAAAAATTCGTAAAAAAATATTGTATACATGTAGTTCAAAAGTTAGACCATTTGACAAGTAGTAGATGGATCTATTTATGGCCCTTCTCCTCTACAACATGTATGAACCCATTAACTTCATTCCGGTTTATTCTCAGAATTGCGTTACATGTCAAATGGTCTAACTTTTGAAATGCTGAATGGAATTTCGCGAAATTTCCAGGGTTCTTGCCAAATGACTAGATAATAACGGTTGCAAATTTTCGTGACAATCGATTGAGAATTGACTGACTTGAAGCCAAAAAGTTCACTTTTATTTTGGACCCTCCTCCACCGTCGAACAGACTATAGCAGGCAGAGAGTTAACAGTGATGTCGACTTTGACTGAGCCAATGGCAGACAGCAACACCTGCATGGACCATATATAAACTCTTCGGGTTTTCACACTGAGAGTTTATTCCTGCACAACATCCCCGTTCACCATGCTGTGGCTTGTGTGTGAGTATATAAGCTTTTTTAATATATTTTTAAAACACGTTGATGTCAAATAAATCTAAATAAAATTCCTAGTCTGAAAATATTATCAGGGTTTTTTGCTTTTCAGTTATTTTTAATTTGTAATATTAAAGAAGACGTGATAAACGAAATCTGAGTTTAATTCTCAGTCTGTATCCACCACTGAATACTATTATTATAAGTTACTCAAACGGTGTTCATTTGAGTGCAGAATGAAAAAAAATACAGCACTCGCCCAAATAATAATGTGTGGGTGTTTACTAAGGCGAACTCCTTATTCCTTGGAAATGAAAAGTTTTCTGCAATGAAATTGCTTTCCTCTAATCGACGATACTGAAGAGACGAGTCCCTACCCAAAAAACATAAAATATTTGTATAACATTTATACAATGACGGCCCAACGTCTTCGACGTTGGGCCAGCATTGTATATATGTTATACAAATGTTTGCTGGGTAAAGCTACTATACCTTTGTTCAAGTTATCTGTTGAAAATATGTTGAACCACAACATTAAACCAGCATTGGGTCAACGTGTGCATAAAGTGTTTAGGCTTCCTGGTTGAGATATCGGCACACACGAGCTTTTAAGCCTTCGTTGATATAAAGCGACACAATGGATCAGGCTGAAATCATTAAAAAATTGGTATTTTTATTTTGGCTTTCCATAGACTAACGTAGAATTGAGTAAATCTTTTATTAGAAAATTCTCGCATTCGAAAATTATTTTTTGTCCTTATTTCTCGCTTAACTGGTAAATGCGCAACACAAAATTTAAAAAAAATCTAGCAGTTCTAGTCTATGGACATGCTCACATATTAACATATGGCCATATTAACACTGATTAAGAAGCCGAAATAAAAATACTGCTTTTTGATGATTTTAGTCTGATTGTGTCGCTTTGATGTTCGGCCAACGCTGCAGACGGCGGGCTAACGTTAAATTGACCCTACATAGGCACTGGCTCGTCATCGTATTTGTTTTTTTCTGGGTTGCTGGCCCAGCATTGGAATGACGTTTGTTGTGACTTATCCATTATCAGATCTAATCACGTGTAAATCCAACATTGACCTTAACGGTAATGATTGGCATAAATGGACTGCTCCATATAAGGGGTGCTTTATAACTTTTCAGCTGCCTTTTTACGTATGCCTCAGAGGTAAACTGATCCAATTGAACATGCCCCTATAAAAACTGATGGACTTGGATCACTTTACCATTGAAGAAAAGTATCAATTTTGAAGGTGAAAAAATATATGTTGAATAATAAGTCTCGACATTTTTAACGAATGGCTTAGATATTTTAGTATATTATTTCCTATATATTCAACTATGCCAAATTCAGAAGAACAGAAAAAATCGAATTTTTGACTTGGATAAATTTACCTCTGAGCCATTCATCTATAATGTGAAAAATAATCTCAGCGAGAATGGAAACTGATGGAAGTACCACTATACTTGCAGGTTATGATACCACTTTAGGGTTCGGGCAAATGTCGTGTTTGCCAACGTGATGGGAAAACTTTATAACCCGAAATGTCACAAGATATTTGATCCAAAGACAAAAAATATATGATGTATTCATTGGCAAATTTGTTGAAAAAATTCAGAGAAGCCGGCTATATGTCTAATGGTATCAAACAGTTTTATATTAATCACAGAAAATGTCAGGTAGAATACAACAGCCGAATCTTCTCATTTGGTAATTCGACTAAAGAAGACTAGCAGGCGCGGATCCAGAGGGGGGTGCAGGGGGCGCACGCCCACCCCTTTTTTCCCCAAATTCTTTAAAAAGTCCCCTAAATTGGCCAAAAAAAGTCTTGGGAGCGAGCCCCCGAAGCCAATGCGCCCCCTCCTTTTTAAAAACCTGGATCCGCCCCTGACTAGTACACCTAGATACACCTCTTTGGCAGACACTCATAAATCTATTTACGTTTTTTGACTATGCCACCTTATCTTCTTAATCATGTCCTTATGTGGTAGATACTAATTTTCGAAGAGCCAGCACTAAAAACTTATCAGACCATGTAAAAACATGTGCTCACACTCTGCGACACTCTTCACTCCTCAACTTCTGATATTCTTGCCTTCGATGCAGTCTGCCATCTTGTCTCACAATGCTTTAGAATGAAGAACGAGCGTTTGAATTTACAATATATTTGACAAAAGTGTAAAAGAAGCTGAATGTGATTATCAGTATAAGTATGCTGAATCTACAGCCCAAAAAATTGGTGTATTATATTGAAGACAGTACAGAATCGACAATGACGCAGATAAATATGATAGCCACTATATGAGAAAAACAGCAAGTTCATTCTCGTCATTGCGGTCAAATGAGTATTTTCAATATATCGTTATGACCATATGTTTCCCATACATGTACAATGCGTACATTACAAACTTGGAAAATAACTTCATTATCATTTGGTGACGATAATATCAAATCACACATTACTAGATGGAAAATAAAATAAAATGTTCTACATTGAAATATACGACTGATCCGTTAGTTACATGTATATAGAAGTTTAAGGGTTAATTGTTTGTTGATAAAGCGTCCCGCTACTTCTGGCCATACACTGTTTGCGTGCTGCAGTAACTATTTTATTTCGAGCGTTAATTACCTGGTATCGTCAATAAGCATAAATAAACATGTTAGATAATACAAGCACAACACAATTAAAAAAAAAATTATGACAAGGTGGTATTAACCGACAATAGCTATTATTTTCAAAATTATGTGTTTTTGTAGAAAGCTGACAGATTATTTATTGATAAAGCGTCTCGCTACAGCAAATAGTGTTCTTGCAGTGCTGAGGTAATGATGGACCGTCATCGCAGACGGTTGACCGATATTAAACCAGCATTGGTTCAAGCTCCCGTGAAAATAAAGACAATCTTATTTAATTAAAGACGTAGGAATGTCGTAATTTTACAACTCAAAACTCTGCATTTGGGATAGTGTCTATATAGATTTACCAAAATTGTATGTAATTATACATGTTAACTCTTCAAGTGCTTCATTACTACTTAACATTTTCCTTTCATTTGAAGTTGGCATTGCTCACGCAATTGCCAACTTCAAATGAAAGGAAAATACCTCCTCACTTAAAAATTAAACCTGCTAAATTTCACAATGGGGGCTTTACTCAAGATTTATACATGCATATTTGTTCAATTTCTGTCAAATGTTAATTGTGGAAAAACAGTATGAATGCGCTTAAAGCGTCGCCCGCACTCAAAGGGTTAAATACAAATAATAGACGTAGATTTTTTTTATATCGGGACTCAGAGGGTTAATGATCCGATAAGTCTGCGCTCGCACCTGTCGCGACCCGTCGCGGTAATGTGAGGACACGGCTTAACCTTTTCACTACCATACATGACGGAAATTTCCGTCGTCATTCGTCAATGAACGTAACCATAAAATGACACAAATTTTCGTCAAATATATACTACATTTATGTATTTTTCGTCATTTGAAGCTGGAAATTGCGTTAGCAATTCCAGCTTCAAATGACGAAAAATAGAACTTCTACACCAGTATTTCTGGATCCTGGTATGCACCCCGGCCTGGAAGTCAAAGGATTAACATCTAACTCTAGTACAGACACTTCAAACAATGCCAATAAGTAGACAATGATAGGGCTGTTAGTTTCTTATCGGAACACTTATTTACCGTTCATGATTAGTCCCATAACCTAGAGTAAATTTTAACTCCACGAACATGACATCTCAACTCGGAGTAGCTACTCCATCACGGAGACAAATAAACATTGGGAAGCCATGGACAGGGATAAGGAATAAAGTGAGATTTATCAAAGCTAGTGCCGGCAAATCTTATCGGCAACTGGCTGTAGAGTCTGATGATGATGATACAAGTGACAGCCTGTCGGTGATTAAAAATACTCATTTCATGAAACTATGGCAGCGGTTTCTTTCCTCAAAGACATTCTACATTCTATGTTCAATATTGAGGATAAATTACAAGACTCTCATGTGAAAATAAAATCCACCGGTCAACAGTTCTACATCAATTCATTTTTTTCAAACTGCAGTAAGCTGTTCTGTGACAATCATATTAAAAAATAGTTTTTTTTATTAAAATACTTTTTTTTTATTTAATTGTGCATAATTAGATAATCTATTTTAAATTTGCACTAAAAAAACAACACTGCTTTCTTAACAGCTGCAATAAACTTTGAACATACTTACTATTGATATCATTCATTTCATTATTTGGAGCATATAGGCCTATACATAATTGATTTGGTATCAAATAGGAGGACGCCACATTGTATTTATTGCCCGATCACTAATGCAGTCGGACCGCCATTACGGTAAAAAAAATTCTGGCCTAAGAACATTACAAGTTGTGCACATACGTTCATTATAAACTTTCTGCCATTTTCCGCCGACCACTCGGATATTGAAATTTTTTGTCAGAAATTTAAAACAGGCGAACTTGTGTTTTTGTACTTTGATAACATTCATACATTTAGAACAAATTATATTTTCTATAATTAGCTTATATAGTTTTCCATCTGGACTATACTAGTCTGTGGGATGATTTCAAAAAAGAGCTTAAAATAGAATCTGGTCGAACTCCACTCATAATTAGGTTTCTTAGTACCAAAACAAAAATAAACATCTTAGCAAAAAATCTAGACGGGGGTACCTTTGTCAAAATTATCCGAAAAGGGTAAACCGGGGAAAATGTTCCGCCATTACCGAATATTATATTTCGTATAATTGTTTGACCAATATCTCCACATTTGAGGTGTATATAACCAGGTTTTGATGGCCAAGTAACATTATAAAGCCAGTTATAGGCGGGTAGCTTGGACAGAATTGTGCAAAAAGGCAAACTGGGACAATATGTCCCGCCATTACCGAAAATTCTATTTTTGTGTCATATCCAATATGACGGATATCTTTACACATGAAGTGTCTATACCCAGGTTTTGATGGTCAAATATCAGTTTAAACAAGTTTTAGATTGATCAGGTGATTCCTTGCTGTCATTACCTGATGGTCCGTGTGTTTTATTGTCAAACATTTAGTCGCAGCCGCCGTTTTGTTGATCTGATTCCATTATAAAGACTTCAGTTAATAGTTTCATAGGTAGCACATCTTCTAAGACAGTGCAGTATGTATAATACAATATCAGTTGAACAAAACCTGATTGGTATTGATGTTCATTGTATGTCCGCTTATTCATGTATTCACTTCAATTAGAATAATGGAACGATATGGGATTATAACGTAATGATGTGACATTATAATGTCAGAATAAATATTTCAATTGCAGTATGTGACATCATAATGTCAAAATATTGCATCCTCATGTGAAAATGTGTTAGTTTAATATCAAAATAGTATATAGTCTAGTTATATCATTATAATGCCAGGATGCTCTGGGGTTTCTGGTTGTCAAACATTTCCCATTCTCAGTCGGCAGCCGCCGTTTAGTTGACCTGATTCTTTTATACCGTGCTCCATGGTAATATTTTTATAGATAGCAGATGTTCTAATGCAGTGTAATATATGATAATAATATTGTTGGTCGACAACCGGTTGGTATTGTTGTCCAGTGTATTATTCACTTCAGAATACTGAACTTGGTGATTGCTCCCTGAAGTGTGGGCTCGCACAATCAATTGCTTCAAATAGTTTATGGAACATGAAAATAAATGGGCATTACAAACACGTGTTTATTCTTTTCAAACATGATATGTTATGACGTCCTAAGATTAAAAGTAAGGTGGGTAGACCACACACCATGTCCCCACTTAAATGCAGATGTGGTTGATGTAAGCTTGCCCACTTTATTTTTTTGCTTCTTATTGTGACAATTGGTCCATGGTTTAGCATGCATATTTTGATAATTGTAGATTCAGTTAGGGTGATTACAATTGTGGCGAAATCTCTTTTTGCTATGAGACTGGAATTTCAGCTGATTTCCACAATTATCCCACCTCCTGTTCCTTGGAATAGTTTTATATTGTTTGGTACATATATATATACAAGCAATCTACTCTGTCAACTTTCTTTTGGCACAATCTTCCAAGGTCGACATTGGCTTACCGTACATGAGAAGATAAGACTGGTCCATCAAAACAATTCCTCCGTTAAGCTAACATTTAGATATTGAGACATGTCAGTAGGTGAGATCTTGTTCCCTGGCGGGATGTCGCCATATCAGATTAAAAAGGTAAATTATTGGGCACATACAAATGGTGCTTAACGCCACTTTTTGTTCGTGAAGGTCATTCAAAGTCACACTGTCCTCATGTTGAATAATATACTTACTTGCAAGACGTTATAATGGAATCAGATCAACTAAAAGGCAGCTGCGACTAAATATTTGACAACCAAAAAACACAGAGCATCAGGTAATGGCAGCAAGAAGTCACCTGATCAATCCATAACTGGCGTTAAAATGATATTTAACCATCAAAACCTGGGTATAGACACCACCCCATATGTGCAGATATCTGTAATATCGGCCGAGATATGACACAAAATAGAATTTTCGGTAATGGCGGGTCATTTTGTCCCAGTTTACCCTTTTTGGACAATTCTGTCAAAGGTACCCTCCTATAATTGGCTTTATAATGCTATTTAAACATCACAAGCTGGGTTTAGACACCTCATATGTGCAGATATCACTGATAATGGCCGATATATGATACAAAAAATAATTTTCATTAATGGAGGAACATTTTGCCCCGGTTTACCATTTTCGAATCATTTTGATAAAGGTACCCCCTCTAGATTTTTAGCTAAGATGGTTATCTTTGTTTTGGTACCAAGAAACCTAATTATGAGTAAAGTTCAACGGAAATTTTTTTTTGCTCATTTATCCCACAGATTATACTAGACATAGACGTTTTCCACTTTGAAACATATAGATCCTTCAAACGTTGGTTGCATATATTAAAAAAAACTAAAAGTATTATGAACCTTCTGATTTATCCAAGCATAATTAAAACCAAGGTTATTTACCATTTCCTTGACTTTACTAGCCCAATTATTGCCATGTTCGAGTTCACATTTTTCATATTGATATCTATATAAATTTTTCACCATTGGGTTTGTTTTACATGTTATAATTATCAAACAATATTTAATAATTGTTAAATGTATGTTTACTGCCAATAGAAATCTTCCCTATTCACCACAAACAAACAAAATTGCAGTAGATTTCTTACCATGTAAAATACGCTTGCAAAATTGAAGTTGCATCCTTTTTATTGTAGGGGCTTTATGAAATCCCCATACCTCACACTATAGTCACAAATTGGTATAATAATTTTATCAAATAGTTCTCAATGGAAATGTATTTTAGGATTGTGTAAATGATGCAAATCTTTATACAACTTAAGAGCCCTAGTATTACAATTTGCAATGTTTTTTATAATACATCAAATTTTCCCCTGTCACTTAAAAACATGCCTAAATAAGAATATGTATTTGTTATGGTTAAGTGTGTATCACCAAAGAAAAATGATCATTTAATGAGAGCGATCCACCTTTTCTAAAAATTACGACAGCCGAGTTTTCAATATTTATGTTTAATTTCCACCGCGTGCAGTAATCATACAGAGTATCAATGACGAGCTCGAGGTCCTCCGTTCAATCTGACATTAACTCTTTAACCGCCGGTGCCGCACATGTTCGGGTTTTCATTTTTTATTAGCACATTAACTACCACATTTTAAATATGTTAAAGATAAAATGTGACATCAACCAGCAAGATTTTAAAAGAGTTGACTTCCATTTAGTCAAATCTGAATAATTTTCACTCACTTGAAGTTGTGGATCGCGTCAGCGAGACACAACTTCAGGTGGGTGAAAATTCAAATTGAATAATTTGGCCGTTAAAGGGGTAATAAAAGATCATCGGCATACAACAGCGTTCTGATATTAATATCCGACATACTTACCCCTCTAAAACCTGCACTTTCTAATACAGCTTCAATATCATTCAGGAAAGGGATAAACAAAAAAGGCGATTAGCTCTCTCCTTGTCGTACGCCTAAATTACATTTAAAATTCTTGCTAAAAACTACAATACATATCTTCAAAAATTGGGCCTCTCATTCCCGACTTTAAGAGTTTATACAATAAACAATCTCTGTTCACATGATCAAAAGCCTTTTTAAAATCGATGAATGCTACGTGTAATCGCCTCTTAGTATTCAAACATAAATCAATAACAGATTGCAACATAAAAACAATGTCTACCGTCGAGCGAGATTTACAAAAACCTGACTGTGTATCACCTATAATATTAAAGGGACTGGCCCACGCTAAAATCATCAAAAAATCGGTGATTTTATTTCGGGTTCTCAATATGACCATATGATGTAAACATGTACATAGACTAGAACTGCAAATTTTTATAATTTTTGTGCTGCGCATTCATCAGTTAGACTAGATATAGAGACGAAATTCCCGCATTTCCTATTTTTGACATGGTTGTCAATAATTAGAAATCAGGAATTTCGTATCTATATCTAGCCTAACTGGTGAATGCGCAGCACAAAAATTTTAAAAATTTGCAGTTCTAGTCTATGTACATGTTTACATCATATGGTCATATTGAGAACCCGAAATAAAATCACCGATTTTTAAATGATTTTAGCGTGGGCCAGTCCCTTTAAACGTATCTGACCAGAATACCTACCTATTATTTATTATTCTTGTGAACAACTTACCCAGTGTGCTCAAGAGAGTTATAGGCCCCTACCTCTATCATTAATACTACATTTGAAAAAAATAAAAAATGGCACAATAACGCCTTTTCTCCATGCAGTTGGAAAATGAGATGATTTAAAAATTACATTAAATAAGCAGGTTACCTTGGGTGATAAAATGACATCAGCACATATATACAGCTCATCTACTAATAGGTCATTTCCTGCAGCTTTTCCACATTTTAATTTGCTTATTACGTTCAACATATTAACAAACTCCTGTTTTTTACAAGGATCCAATTTCAAACGTTTTTCTCTGACATTTTCTGTATTACGAATATCTACATGTGGAGTATAATTAAATTTGACATTTAGTCTTAAGCTCAATGGGCAGTGATCAGAATGTATACTCGGGGTATGATTTCAAAATCAGCTAAATTCTGTGAAATTCAATAACCTTGACCCCCATTGTTGTCACTGAGCTATTAGCTAATACAATGAAGTATGGGGAAGGGGTCTTATATAACTTTGTTTTCACCGAGTTCCTATTCAGAATGGTTTCCGGTGACGTCACTGCGTTTACAGAATAGAAGCCTCTTCTCTGGAGGCCCGATTCTGCAGGTGATAAGCCCCATGATAAGTAGGCCTACTTAGGCCTACGTGCCATAAACCAGGACACACGGTGCAATATGTCACCCGGCTCAAAGACCAGAAAACCCGATACATTGACTCAATGCTGGGTTAATGTTGGTCCGACGTCGGAGACGGCGAGCCAACATTTACCCAGCATTGTCTCAATGTATCGTGTTTGCCGGGCTAGACCAGGAAAATTTACCCGGTAAGGGGGCCACCATTCAATATCCAGGAGGAAGGCTGGAGTTTTTTTGAAATAAATAATTTTGGGCGGACTTTGCGTGAAATAAATAATTTACTTCAAGAACTGTTCTATATAAACATGTAATAAAATGTTAAATTTTCAGCGCGCTGCCGCGCCGGGTTGAAATAAATAATGTGTCCGCGGCAAAAACTGCAGCCCCCCCCCCCCCTGGATAATGAATGGTGGCCCCCTAAAATGGAGTCCAGTATCCAGCCCACTTCACAGTCACAGGGCCAGTGTTCAGGCTAAGACACCTCACGTTGAACATCCGATGTGATAAAGTGGGACAGTTCACCTAGGTCCATTGATAGTAGAGATACAAAGTAGATGTAAGCCGTGTGCAGATAGATTATGAACACATTAATATTTTTACACAATGAAAGTCCAGTACATGTATATATGACGTAACATGTATGTGGAGAAGCGGGACACTTATAGGGGGGGGGGGGGGGGACGTTTAAGACGACTATGTTTTTTTCACTGTTTTACATGGGCACGCGCATTAGATTTACACAGCGCATTTCCAAAAAAACATGTGTTTTATTCTGCCCAGCGATTTCCGAAAAAACAGTTGATTCCGGGAGAGAATACAAATTTGAAAAAAACCTTTATTCCAGGAGATGAAAAACATTTTTCCAGCTATGTTTTTGGATCGAAAACAAAGAAATTAAACATAGTGGCCTTATGTCCCAGTTCACCCTATACCTACCATTACACCCAGCAAACACGACACATCTATCCAATGTTCGACCAATGTTGGTCCACCGCCTACGACGTTGGCCCAACATTGGTCCAACATTGGATCGATGCGTCGTGTTTGCTGGGCATGTAGTCCCAGTTATCCCCATACGCCTACCTACCATGTTTCCAATTCAATATTGATTATATTGATACCTAATTCATGTTTCTATCTTTCTTTGTTTTGAGGCAGGATGTGATAATTGGCAAATCATATGGGGGCCGTCTTGATTTGTGCAAATTAGACCTCTTATGAAAGAGGATTTATGACCCCATCAAAAACAAAAATGACGAAGCTTATTATAAGAAGTCTCTGTGCCAAATAGCGTAGGTTGATATCAAAATTCACACCTTAGTGAACTAAAAAGTGATGATTTCTTGACATTTTGGGTATGTGTACTTTGGCCCGTTTTGATCTTTTTTCGGACAACTTTAAAAGGGTATAGGCTGCCCCGGTCTAGATATAAGCCTAATCTAGAGATGATAAACTTCATCTTCGTACCAAAAGTTCTTATTCTTATCACAGAATTTGTTTTTAGGCACCTTTTGAAAAATAGCCACGGACTGAGTGGAAAAATTAATATGATTTTTCTCTGAAAATCCTGCACCAAGCGGGTATTGAAATCGTTCGGCAGACAGAGGCGGACGCCACGCTCTCAACCCTTTCAGCGCGAGGACCGTCTTCATACGTCAGAATCTGACGTCTATACAGACGTCAGATTCTATAACGTATAAAGACGGGCTAAAATAATTAGAATACTTCTGATGGCCGTGGAACCATAATATAGTTATTCACAAGAATCGGAAAGAGCTAACAAAGACATTTATGGTGATTTTAAATTAAATAATATTTTTTCAAATTCTTTCAGTGCGGGAACCGTCTTTATACGTCAGAATCTGTCTACAGACGGAAGATTTTGACATATAAACACTGAAAGGGTCAAACACACATTTTGTTCCAAATAACTGTATTTAACAGACTAAGCAACTGTAATTGTGCCTAGCACTTAACGGGTTAAAACGGACAGATTGAGGAATCTGATCTTAACAAATGATTCAACCCTTTCAGGGCGGGGACCGACTTTAAACGTCAGAATCCGACGTCCACATTGCGACGTCCTAAGTAGGTCGTCACACTGATAGTGTAAAACATGTAGAAGACATTTATGATGATTACATATTAAAAAAACATTTGGTCTCAATGCTTTTTACAAAAATATTTCAGGGTTGTTAGGATTGAAACTGTAAAATAGAATGCTGGATGACTTTGTGCAGAGTATGCCTGGGGACGTCATGGGTTACTGTAAAATAGAATGCTGGATGACTTTGTGCAGAGTAAGCCTGGGGACGTCATGGGTTATTCGATAAACTACTACCTTATCAAAGATAAATGATTGGTAAGGTAGTAGTTTATTTATTTTGTATGATTGTGTTTGGATAATTACAAAGACTATGTACATAGTCTTTGTAATTATCCAAACACAATCATACGCAAATAAATTTGTGATGTAAATACCTATTTCACTTGACAAACAACAACATCAGTAAAATAGTATTTTTTGTAAATATGTAAGTATGATACATGTAATGGATTTCGATGATGAAATTGGGCGTACATTTAACACTACTCATCATTCTGTTATTTCTCAATAAACATATGACAAAAGATATAATTTCAGTTTGACTTATGTTTAGCCTATATCAAAATCGTTTTAGCCTTAACATGTTTTTTTGCGTATTTCAAAGGTAGCAGAGTACAGGGAATGGATCGTAAAATGAAACATAGGAGTAATGGTGAAAATTTTATAGTGGCCCTTGGGTGTGTCAAATACCCATATATATCTCTATGATGCATTATTCTTGATCATTTTATATTACAATCGTTTCAAACATGCTATTTTTTCAAGTTTATGTTCTTCGGAAAAGAAATGAAAACATGCCTTTTTTAAAAGTTGATGTTCTTCGGAAATTAAATGAAAAATAAGATATAAATTAATCCTATTTAAAAATCACCTAGGGGTGCCACCATTTAATCTCTAATCATGTTTATGTAGAAGACTTCTTAGAATAAATAATTCATTTCATGCAGAGTCATACATAAATTATATAAAAAATACTCCAATCCCCCCCCCCCACCTGGAGATTGGTTCCCCCCCTAATCAATAGTAATAACACTTTAACGCGAAGATCGACAATTATTATATAAGAAGATGGTATTTTTTTATTTTGATTTTTGTTTTATTAAATCATCATGTACAAAGTCATATATATTCATACATTCAAACTACATTCTCTCTCTCTTTATGAAACATTCATCATACAAAAAATTAGAAGAAGATGGTATTGGTCATTCTGATGACAAATTATATCATATTAACGTTCAGTATTATTATTTACGCAAATAAAATTACGTGCAACTGCTATTCATCACGCTAATCCCGTATTTCTTATTTTGGACATGCATGTCCGAAATAAGGAATCGGGAATTTCGTCTCTATATCTCGCTTAACCATGCTAACTGGTAAAAAAAAATTCTAGTTCTAGTCCATGGAAGTGTTTACATCATATGGCCATATAAGGATGCAAAAATAAAATTACCGATTTTTTTATGATTTTAGCCTGATTGTGTCGCTTTAATGACAAATTTACCTTTTTTCAGTTTCAGCCCTATTGGGAGTACTGGCATGGATGTATGTGAAAACCTCTGTCAAATATCTACAGCTGCCTTACCCGAAAGGTGTACCCTTTTTTGGAAATCTGTTTCAATTACAACCACACCGTTCCTTCCTCAGATTGGACGAGTGGGCAAAAGAGCTGGGTAGCGTGTATGCATTGAGGATTGTAGCAAAAAATTTGGTTGTGGTGAGCGACTATGAACACATTAGGGAAGTTCTGATCACAAAAGGACAAGTCTTCGGCGGTCGTCCGGGTGGTTCCCTCCGCATGGACCTTATAAGCCAAGGACATCAAGATATAGGATTTTCAGAACCAAGTGCAACGTTTTGGAACCCTCTCAGAAAAGTTGTTCACAGTCAATTGAAGTCGCATGGTGGCGGAGCCAAACACCTTGATGAGATTTTTCATCTGGCTGGGGAAGATGCCTTTGACGAGATAAGCAGGCACAGAGGGGAACCAATTGACATTAAAGATATAATATATAATTTTACAGTGCGCTCCATACTTATTGTATCCCTAGGAAAGGCAATATCTGAAGATCCAGATATTAGTGATAAAATGAAGGAGATGGAACAGCATGCTGCAGAGGCCATAAATCTCAACGGCGAAGGAGCAACTCTGGACGCATTTCCTTGGCTGAAGCATTTTGGAAACAAGACATACAAACAATTAACACAGGGTCGTAAAGATCTGCGCGAGATATACAACACTGTCAAAAGTACCATCATATCACACATGGATGAAGACAAGCCTAGTAGCGTCACTGAAGCTCTACTGGCCAATGAAAATAAGCTGAAAGATGCAGATGGTAATCCTCTGTACAGTGATATCAACATCATGGCCAACCTGAATAATCTGCTACTAGCAGGTGTCTCCACCACTACACGTAGTTTGTACGCGTTCATCAACATCCTCCTTCACCATAGAGACGTCATTGAAAATATTCAGAAGGAATTGGACGCTGTAATGGGTAAAAGAAAGGATGTCACCTCTGATGACAGAAACAATATGCCCTACACGAGGGCTTGCCTGTTGGAACTTCAGCGTTACGCCACAGTTAACTCAAGCGGTTTGCCGCACTGCGCCGTGGAGGACACGACACTGGCCGGGAGCAGGATTCCCAAGGGTACGGTGATTGTAGTCAACCTGTGGACGATGCATCACGACGAGAAGTTGTGGGGAGATCCGTGGACATTCAGACCCGGGCGCTACCTGACAGAGGACGGTCAGCTAGTACCCCCTGATCACCCTAACAGGGTACATCTACTCACCTTCAGTGCTGGACCCCGAGTCTGTGTGGGAGAGCAGTTTGCATCGAGACGTCTTTTCTTCTTCTTGACCAACTTGATGGTGCGTTTTGACATGAAATGTGACACACCTGTTTCTTGTGATCCCCATGGTTACATCGCGGACACAAATTTACTGCAAAAACCATACAAGATCTGTTTCACTCCGAGAAACGACAGAAAGGCTGGGTGAATAACTGCTAATGGGGCTTCATTAGTTTGTTTTATTTCACCCTTTAGTAAACGCTAAGCACGACAACACTCGCTTTTGATACTTCTTTTTACTTTTATTTATAAAATACCGATTTTTGTGAAATAAATTGATATTCAGTCAGTAGGAATTGCAAATGTGTGAGCTCAAATTCGACAAGAATGATTAATTTTCACCCACTTGAATATGTGGCTCGCGGTAGCGAGGCACAACTTCAAGTGAAAATTTAATGAGAGAACTTTCAAATAATCGTATTTTAACATGTTGTTATTCCAAACAATTAATTTTTTACAATTTCTAGCGTTTTAATTTACTACACTGTGGAGCTGGACTGACCATTCTCATAGTATCATTATTTCTATGCAATTATAAAACTGACTGTAGGGGGGGGGGGGGGATTGAAGCCGCATAACTTTTATTCAAGAGATTACTTAATAAAAAATGGTGTTTTATTTTTTTATTTCACTTTCCGGTTGTTGAGTTATTAATGATTTAAGTTTGACAATTTGTAATCAATGCTGCCCCATCAAAACAAAACTGATCACAGTAGAGTAAGTTTCACTGTCTGTATATCAGGGCATTGAAAATACCAAGTGGCAGATAACGATCATCATTGAAAAGCGATGGAACACGTTCATAATTATTCTGATTTTTTAAAGTGATTTTTGACGGCTAGAGTTGATCCCCACACTGTAAGAGTAAAAATATTTATAATGGCCATAGATCCATAACTTAGAAATGAGCATGAACTAAACATTTTAAATACTTATTATAGAGCCACATAGGTATGGTGATATATTTTTGAAATGTAGTTATAAAATTGATATATATTTGGGTAACTTTAAACTATTTATATTGTCTTTCATCAGACATGCGACATTAACACATGTTAATGTAGTGAAGAACAGCGCTCTAAAGCATCAGCAGGTGTTGCTGTTGTGTACCATAGTCACGCGTTAGAGCTAGGGTTCTTTTTTATGTCTTAGAAAACTTTGATTCATCTGTCTTATAGCAAAATGGAGTGCGCCCAATGGCAATCCTGTGAAACTCAATAGCCTTGACCTACAATGTTGTCAGCTAGCTGATACTTATTTAACAATGTTTTCACAAAGTAGTAGTAGTAAATCATTGCTATACGTCACTTTTCGGCACAAAAGGTCTTTTAAGTGACATTATAATACGATAAAAACGTTGTAGTCAATTGATGAGATGAAGGATGTACAGATGATGATGTGAGGGTAGGGGTGATAGGGCATGGTGGGTTATTGAGAGCGTTTTCCTTCGCTCGCCCGATAAGGGGTTCTGGGCATGTCTAGGGGATCACAAAGTTGCCATTTAAATTTGTCCCCGGTGTCGTCTTTGCGATTCACAGAATCAAAGTGTGGAAACTATCTAGCTCGGTTTACTAGATATCATGCCTATCAAGGTAAATAATGGCCGATTGTCTGCCATTTTAAATTAGATAGAGTTAAAAGTATAGTCAACTGTTAAAATACGCAAGACATGCATGGGTCCCCCAGAATGCAATAGTGCCCATGGGTACACCATAATAATAATATATGTATTTCATTCCCAACGCCGCAAGTTCCAAAGTCATAGAAAGACCATATACTTGAACAACATCTATGAGTTAATAATTCCACCAATGCACGTAGCTTGGTGTTGGGTTTCAAAGCTAACTGTTTGTATTACTGCGGGGATTTCGAAACAGCTGACCACCAGGCATGTATTGACAGTTGGGCTTCCCCAGCAAACATTGTACACTCACCCAATGTTGGATTACAACATTGGATGAGTGTACAACATCTAACATTAAAACAGTTTTGGATGAGTGTATCGTTTGAATAGTATACATAGTCTTGTAATTTGATTTTGATTTATTCAGCAAACCATACATGAAATATAAATACATGGTCATTATAATTTTATTAAAATAATGAAAACCGACAGCCACCATGCCTGGTCACCAGGGATGATACACACTGGTCCAGGATGGAGACAGGAGAGTATGTGAGAACATAAGTAGCTATAAGTGAGAACTCAGATAGAGAGGCTTAGCCTACTATTAAAAAAATACATTATATGCTGAAACAATTAACATTCACATACTTAGGCTAACCATCCGACTTGACCTACTCAGAATGAATGGAAAACCTGAGTCGCACAAATAATATCATGTACGACTCGGACCTTCCACCCGATCAAAGGTAGGTCAGTCGGGGTTAAATTCGAAATTATATAAATTATCTCAAAGATAGCCATAAATGAAGATGTAATTTTCCCATCTGCCCATTTTCATGCAAATATGATCTCTCATTAACCCACGCTTGAAGGTTGTACCACTAGGAGCTGATTTAGGGTGAGCTGTAAGAGCATTCCACATGTTGCTGGCCGAAAAGAAAAATGTTTTGGCTCCAGATGATTTCACATGTGGTAAGACAAGGAGCTGCACAGTATGTCTAGTAGAGATGGAATGCCGCTCACTAACCATGAAAAATTTCGTTTTAAGATACTTAGGTGCCGACCCATGTACCACACTGTATACTTTACAAAGGTTAATTTGTTTGGCACGCTCTGAGAGAGGAATCCAATTTAGCACTTTAAATTCGGCAATCCCAACATGAGATCTGGAAAGGTTCACTTTACATATGTGGCCGGAAAGCGGAGCAGCCCTTCAGTGTATGACTGACCAAAGTTGACCCAGATATCGTGCATGAGATTAGTCAAGATGACTTTCTCGAACAATGATGTGCCTGAGATCTAGTTCAGCCACATTGACACTGCACTGTATCAATGTCACATGTCTGTCATGCACGTTGAAATATCTAGAGATGCGAGTGACCTAGTATTGTGTGTGTACTTGGGCAGAGAAGACCATCTCGTCCAATGATGAGACTGAGATCTAGATCAGCGATTATAAGAATGTTTTCCACTACAATTAGAATATGTTCTAGCTTTCCCCATTTTCAAACTCTCATTGTGGCAATTTCTAAAGATTACATTGGCCTAGTTTGATCCCAAAGTAGGCATTGTTCTCAGTAAAATCTTTGGGCTATCTAAACCAATAACTCAACACACAGTTCAAAAACTGGAGATGCTAACTGTCGTAAAATTGACGACGGAAATCCTAATAACTCGGCAAATAAACAAATTTATGCTTATTCAGAAAAAGAGTTTGGCGAGCCCACTATAGGCTATGTGATGACAGAAAACTGGATCTATGGGTGTTGTGGTTTTTGAGAAGATGTGAGTGATAGTCATTTGGGACACACAGAAAATGGTCACAAAAAACAGTTTCCAGAATCCGTTTTGTGAACCATATTAGAAAAATATTAAAATGCGTTCCAATAATGTAAAAATGTTTCATTAGACCACCATTCATTTTCGAGAAGTGGGGGGTAGAGGTTTTAATTTGACATTTTATTTATTTCCATTCTGGGGGGCTGCCATTTTTCTCACATTGCCTGAAGCAAAATATTTCTTTAAGTTGGTGTGTGAATACAAGTATTGATATTGACTTTAGGCAATGAATAAAATATGCGTAAAGATATACAATAATGACATAAAATTATGTTGTCCATAAGCCTATAGAACCCTTTTCATTTTCTGTTAAATAACTTAGATAACTTTTAAAGTGGCTGTGATCAACTCTTCAGTGGCCAAGATCACTTTTGTAGTGACCACGGTAATAGTAAGACGTAAGGGAGTCTGTTGGATGGGAAGGTAGAAAATGTGAAATGTGGGGAAGTGTGTTATTTAAGTAATAATCAAGATGGCTGCCACTGATTATGACATAATCGAGATGGCCATCGCTGATTATGATGTAATCAAGATGATCGCCACTGATTAGGTGATGATCAAAATGTCGCCTGATTAGGTAATAATCAAAATGTCCGCCACTGATTACGACGTAATCGAGATGGCTGCCACTGATTATATTGTATTGTAGTCAAGATGACCGCCACTGATTATGTAACCATGATTATGACATAATAAAATCTTCTAATTAATAGTGTTAGACTTAAGAAGTTCATTGCTGAGGTGAATAGTTCAAACAAGTAACGCCTGAATAATTTTATTATTACTATATAGAGGATATAGCAACTGTCGAATGAATGTCAAAATAACAGCATAGTGTTAGAATTAATAAAACCTCTTGACTGTTTCTCACAGGGTAAAAGTTTGTGATATTTCTACTTTCGTAATTTTTTTATATTTAGATTGACCTCTAGTCAAGCAGGTCACGCGAACGCTGTCAATCTATCATTGTGTTTCTGCATTCACCACGAAAACATGTAGACCTGTGGAGCCCAGCAACCGGTTTCCTTTCGGCCGGCGAGGCCAGACGGGAGTGGGAACTGACGAGTTGTTAAATACTGCTGGGCTTCGCCGCCAGGCATTTTTGCCGCGTTTCCCATCACTTACAAACCAACCAGCCAAGCGACCGGACGAGCCGCTCTGTGACCAGCGGAGATAACCACATGGCAGAGGCCATATTATCCTATCCGAGAGAATGTGTACAACAAATACATGAGTGTCAATCGTTATAATAAATCAGAGAAAAATATTTCCAAGATGTTTTAATAATAACCGCAGCCGAGGCGGAGAGTTTGAGTTCCACTCACAGGATCGAGAGCTTGGATGCGCAGTGAGGATCAACATGGTGACTGCACGCCCTTGCCAGCCGACAGGCCTACCAGGGTTCCCACAAAAATCTGACAAGCGAATTCAAGGAATTTTCAAGGATTAAATGTATGTTTTCCAGGACTTAAATGCCACTATTTTCAGTCAAATATACTATGTAGTAAGGGAACCACCATTCAATCACTGCGGGTGGGAAGTGGCTGCATTTTTTAATTGAACAAATTATTTATTTCACTTCTTATCTGCACAACTTTATTTTTTTAACACTGCCTCAAGCAAAATATTTATATCAAAAAATCCTGTCCACAAAGTTTGATCCCAAACAAGCCTTAGTATTGATGGTTAAGGAGCCCAGCAAAGCAAGTCTCTACAAATTAAAGGGGTCGCTTAATTATGCGGAGCGAAGCAAGCTTAAAAATTTTTAGCGACCAATAAATATGTTTACAAAATGTCCTTCAGACACTTATTTATAGAGGTCTACACTGCATCACAAAAATTCTGATGGGCCATCTGTTTCATCAAAGATTTCTTAATACATAACATCTTATAATTTTATTTATTCATATGACCCCTTTCAGAACTTCAGTTTTTCAAGGACCTATATAATGAATAAAACATGCAGAAAAATAGCAAACTGGTCACTGGAAGACTGCCATAGAAAACCAAATTCCGAGGATCAAAGAAATTCCAGGACATTTAATCAGAATTCCACTGCTCTAGAACAATCTGAAAAAATGTGTTTTTCCAGGACAGCCATAATTTTCCAGGACGTGTGGGAAAGCTGATGTACGTTGTTCTTAATGTAACTGGTTTGTTACGGTAAATTGTAATAAATATGTTATAACAAAATTATATATCACTACCACGCTACTACAAAGTTCAAACCAGTAACACCTGAAGAATTTATAAATAAAAAGTGATACTCATATGTATTAAAGCGACTCCGTATGATAACATCAATTTTTGTTTTTAATTTTGTAATGAAGTAGAGTATCCTACAGAGAATTATTTCATTTTTTTTCAAGAATTTCAGAAAATTTCTTAACAATATTTATAAGAATCTGAACAAAACCCTAACATACAGTGAGTGCTCCTAAAAGATGGTTAAATGCTACTACATCAAGTTGATGATGGCGGCCCAGCGTTAAGCAGACTATCGGTGCTGTAGGTAGTGGTTGTAGTAAATCATTGCTTTACGTTACTTTTCGGCACAAATGGTATTTTAAGTGACATTGTAATACAATAAAAACGTTGTAGTCAATTGATGAGATGAATGATGCACAGATGATGATGTGAGGGTGGGGGTGATAGGGCATGGTGGGTTAATGAGAGCGTTTTCATCGCTCGCCCGATAAGGGGTTCTGGGCATGTCTAGGGGATCTACCCGCAGATATGCCCAGACGGCCAGAGACTTTCGTTTCGCTGTGCAATTTAATGCTAAAACTCCGTGGCATTTCGCGCAGCTCTGCTATCCTCTGGTTGGATAGTCCCCAGAGTAACAATAGGAAGGATAACTCCCTCTGGGTAACTCCATTCATCCCACATGAGAGACCTAATGTCAAACACACTATGGTCAGTTTATTTAAGGCCACCACAGCCTACACCAGTGCCAGCGCTGATGCGAGAGCTGCATTAGCAACGCAGTTGAGCAGAGAAACCAGGGTATGCCACTGGCAATATGCCCGAAGATTATGTCCAGATACGAAGAGGCTGCAGCTTCCCACTCCCCCAGAATCATTGCGTTTCCAGACCACTGGCAATCGGCCTGAAGATTATAGTCAGATACGAGGAGGCTGCAGCTGCCCTTGGATGATTGCTGTAGACTAGTGCTCCCGTACGATGCGGTACACAGCATCCAACAGACGAAACAGATCCTTAATGACCCTCCCCGGATGGGGGCAAAAAGTACTACTACTAGCAATCATCCCAGTACCCCGCTTTATGTCCAAAGTAAAGTTTAATTGTATGTGTGATATTACTATCTGATAACGCTTGAAGGTATCATAGTGCATCATATCAATGATATCTACAGTTTATATTTTCAAAGGGGAGAATGTGTTCACGTAGGCCTAATCCCTAAAGTGAACGATTAGATCTAACACTGTTTTGTCCATATCTTGATGCGATTGCCGGTGCAATATTCACCATAGAGTCTATCGCATTAAACAAATTATCCCCAGTTGATGGTTGATACTGTATCTGGTGTACTATATAGATCATTAAATGACTAATAATCGTTATATCTCTTATATGACGCTTGGTATTTATAGCTGTTTTAATTACTTTTGTCAAAACAAGAGGACAAGGGACATAATCCACTGTTCTCGTGATGATGGAATAAAAGTTATTGTGAAATGTGCTAGACAATGTGTGTACAATTCTATCCATAGTAAGTCATAATGTAAATCGAGGATCGTGACACCCAAAACATGCAAAGGGCGATGTGTGTATGCGATATATATGTGCTTCCACGTTAGATAAGACTGGTGTTGAGTTGTGCTACAATACTACATTCACATTGCCTAATAAAAATGATAATGTTTCACAATTACATCTGATGAGTTTCCATTAGAAAAATGGTTAACGGTCTAATAGTTTTGGGGACACAGATTCTGGTTTTATACTCCTTGACTGCTGTATCTATTTGCCATAAGAGACCTAGGTATATATCGAAAGTTCGCAATTACCAATATTATTAACAATCAGCAGAGTAGACTGTTTGAAGAAGTATATCCGGTATGAGTTTATCAACTTAATGTGTTGACATAGCTATGACGCTAGAGCAGTCCTTATCTTATATGACTAATTATTTCATTTGTATCGCGCATGACTATCTCTTTAAAACTACCTTACTGCAGTTGATAACACGATTACTGGAACAGATCTAGATAGTTTTCCGTGGTACATGTAAGCCCGAGTGAGTGAATATATCGCTTCACAGTTCTGGTAATATTGCAAGGAAATCCAAAATCTGAAGTATGCCATACTCTTATCGAATGACTTAACCCTTTAAGTCCTCACGATGCATTAAAGCATCATTCTACAACCCTGAAAACAGACTTGCTTTTCCTACAACCAATGGTTTTAGAATGGAAATTCCCATGAAACTGGTTTACTAAAACATGGCAATTTTCTTCAATTTTTAAACCACTTCAGGTCATCTTCATCCACTACAAGTCGAGAATTGCGACAGCAATTCGCGGCTTGTAGTGGATGAAGATGATAATGATAAATTCAGGCCTGAAAGGGTTAAAGGGCTCCTTATAGTGCACAATGCGATAGGCAACACTGCACTCTCCATACCTTTAAACAGCTCGGAACACTCCATATGCGCAACCCCGGCAATGTGACAAATATCCGATAGATACCTCTGAGTGAGTCTCGAGCTACAACCGGATTGAATGAGCTATTGGGGCCAGTGTAGCTGTTTCAGCGTATACCCCTTTCATCATACCGGGGGGGGGGGGGGGGGGTACGTTGAAACGTTTCAAAGTACCCCCCGTATTTTGAAACGGAAACAATCTACTTTACCCCCCCCCCCCCATATAGGACCCTATAAGGCATACACACCAATATAATTATTGCTGACTTTTCAAGCACCATTATACCTAGATTTAAAAAGATGGGTTGCCACGTTTCGAGTACACATTGACTACCACACGCTCAACATGCCGAACGTCCAATCAAGGTCAGGGTTTAGCCTTTTAACCTTTAATAATAAAAAAAAAAAATCACTTATTTAAACGTGATCCCCTCTTGATGCGAGTGAATATTTTTCAGATTTGACAAAATAGAGGTCAATGATTTGGTGAGATTTTGTTGTTTGAAGTCACTTATTATCCAATAAAACAATGAAAAAAAATATATAATCGAGAACGGCGGATAAAGGTTAACGAACAGTTTTTGACTTAGACCCCTATGCGGTTATTTGCTGTTATTTGATTACTGGGAATAATGATATATGCCTACAAGATAAACATTTGGCACCAGGCTTCAAACCAGGCACATAAACAGTGTTTTAAGAAATCAAGCAAACAATTGTTCGTTAGATGTCATAGAAATCAATGGGTTATATGGAGATTAAAATAATTCAAGATATCGTGCTAGCAAGATTTCTCGTCAGTTGCCATAGAGAGTTATTCTGTGCAACGCAGTGACGCCACCGGAAACCGTTTTTGAATGGCAACTCGGTGAAAATAATGTTATAGAAAAACCCTCCTCCCCATACTTCATTGTATTAGCTGGCTCGGTGAAAACAAAGGAGGTCAATGTCATTGAGTTTCACAGAATATATGCCGACATATTTTGTTATCAGTTACCCTAGAGATCAAAGGGTTATGATTATGGATATTAATGTGTTTCCAAAAATGTCCCAATGTCATGTGATAAAAAAATATAAATACAATCATTTAAATTTAACTGGTAAAATTGAAGGGGTTTTTTGAAACAAGAGGGGATAACTTAAAATAATTTCAGATTTCCCCTGGGGTGATCTGAAACACCGGTCACATGTATGCAAGAAAGACACGGTAACTTTACTTTAAATTAGGCCATGTGATGATAATATGACCAGCAAACACGATTAATTGTCTCATTTTGTTCTTCCTTTTTTCTTGCTTGGCCAATTTTATTTGGTCGTTTTCAAGCGAAATAAAATGCCACTCAAAATAACGAAAACGTTGGTGTTTAATATTCAGTTGATCAAATAATTTAATGTATGTTTAATGGTCTAAGTCGGGAGTTGCGTTGACAAGTGCCAAGTCAATCTTCAAATGAATGAAAAATATAACATAATATCCAGCAGGACAAGGGTTATTACAAGTGCCAACTCTGTAACCACCCCATCTTCACTCTGTCATGTGATTTGCGGCATTGAGACTGGACTGGTGCAGATGTAACCACCCATGAGGACATTTTTAGATTGATATGACTAGATTAATTGACATTTGGTTGTTTATCAAACTATTTGATTAAGTGATTTAAAGATACCCACTTTAAATGTACTGAGACTACTTTGATACTTTGATATAGTCATAGCAAATGCCAGTTCGTGTCGAAGCTGGGCCGATGTTGATTATGTTTGCAATGCTATTTGGCGTTTCTCCGCCCCCCCCCCCTTTTCCTGTTTATATTAGACTTGTCATAATAAATGACCGATCATTTGTATCGGTCATCAGAAATAACCTTTTCATATTAAATCACATGTGTGTATGTGATATCATATTTTTGTCATAATAAATAACCTTTTTCCATTCACTCACATGTGTTATGTTAATTTGTACTCACCAGTGTTATGTTAATTTACTCATAAATCGTCTAAAGACTGCCGTCATTGTTTCATAACTTGATATGTTAATGCACGTACTTTAATTGTAAAACATTTCTAGGCAAACATAAACAGTTTTATAGGTTTGCAGTATGATGTTCTCTATAGTACTGTAAAGAAACCATTTAAAACATCTAACAAGAGTAGATCTTAATCCCTACCTCTTGTCGCGGGTTGTCCACAATGGGCATACGAGTTGCAAATATATTGAAACTTATTATATACCTATTCGTCCTAATAACATAGTTTCGTCAATAAAAATTATATATTGTGTTTTATGTAATATTTACCAGTTTCCTAGATTTATTACTATGCACAAGGGTGCATTACGGTCAAATAAATACTTGTACATGGCCGGTTTGGTTTGATTAGCCCTCATAAACAATGTCGCATCCCTCAATTTCTCGGACAAATAATAACAACTCACGCACGATTAACCCAATTTATTTGAATTATATTGTTATAAATATGATACATGTATCACATATTGATGTATTAGGAATTTGTGTTATTTGAGTGAACATTAAAGTGGAATAACGTTATTTACGTAACATGATAATCTCCCCATTACATATTATGTCATTAACATGATTAATATCGTTATTAACCCTTTGATTTCCAGGCCGGAGTGCATGCCAGGATCCAGATATACTGGTGTACGAGTTCTATTTTTCGTCATTTGAAGCTGGAATTGCTAACGCAATTTCCAGCTTCAAATGACGAAAAATACATAAATGTAGTATATATTTGACGAAAATTTGTGTCATTTTATGGTTACGTTCATTGACGAATGACGACGGAAATTTCCGTCATGTATGGTAGTGAAAAGGTTAAGTTAATAAATTTATTAATGACACAGTCGTCTTCTTGGCCGTCAAAACATGTATGTATATAGGGGAGAAGCGGGCAAAGGGTGCCGGTGGGCAAAGGGGCCATCAATGATATTTTAATTATGACTTGTTGTATGAAATATTAATGATGTCATAGTTATGAATTGTGAATATGTGTATATTATAATAACCCCTTTCAAAATGTCTCCGAAAGATCCTTTGAAGACCATTTCCTGCAGTCAGTCATAGTGCTCTGGTGAAAATGAGAACATTGCCATTTGTACACTTGTAGCTGACAAAAAAAAATTTCAACTATTGCAAATTTCACCTGGTACGTACTTAACAGTATACTTATGTATATAAAAAATACTGCAGTGTAATAATTGGTGTTGACCGAGGCATAAATTAAAATTTAGACTTTTCTTCTGCGAAAAAAATTAAAATTAAACAAAAATTACAAGGCGATTTGTTTTCTTTCGGACACATTCTTAGAGGGGTAATGTTTCGAAATTAGTTACATACATTCCAAATAAAGAAAAAGTGAGAAACCTATGTTCTTTTATGGGGTGCAGCAAACTCTGGATTTAGACTAGTTTTCAAAATCAGCCCCAGGACTAGTAATAATCAGCGATTTCACAATACTTCAACCTCTCCAATTATTCTAGACTTTTGATGTGTTTCTGAGGGGGGGGGGGGGGGTGGCGAGGATCATCAAAAGTACGTGCCATTAAATAAATTATGTTGAAATGTTGACCTTTGTCTCAGTTTGAACATAGGATAACTGTAGGTCTAGCCTAATATTAGCGAAATTAAATAGTAACAACTTTAGTTATAAGAAAATATGGGTTAAGAAAAAATCTTTAATTAAATAGTTTTTCCCGATAAAGACCATTTTGGGGCTTAAAGATCGCTTATTGAAACACATATCCTCTTGATATTTTGAGTAATATTTCGATTCTCGTTGTATTATTGATTATTAGTCCCTGTGGAAGGGATGTCAACATTGCGGGATATCCTCTGGCTATAAATTTCATAAAAGGATTTCCACCATTTATGTTTAAGACACCCAGACAGGAGTAAATTTCCGCTTTGAGGGCAGCAGCTATTGATGTAACCAGGTGATCATGTCGTCTGAGATGGGGGGCCATCTTGTTTGCATGACAACATAAGTCTTGGAAATAAAACTAGTTTAGTCGTTTCCAGTGCTTTAAAATTGTGTTTTGTTTTGTGTTTTATTCGGGATCAGTAAGCTATATGGCTTCATAGCAAGTAAATTTTCAAAATTGACGTCTCATCCCAAGGGGTTCCTTTCTCATAGTTCGCGATCTTGATTTCCAATATTCTTCCTTTTTCTTCAAAGGAACAATTGGACGTATTGAAATAGTAAACATATTATACTAATTATTGTAGTCCTTTATCCAAATAATACTTGTATTCCCCACTTCCTAAGTAACGGTTAATATTTTGGAACTCTGTCCTATGTGATGTATACTTTTAAGATTTTTTCCATCCACCTCTAAATATACCACACTCGTCAAATATCTTACAGATTTATAAATCCAAGTAGGCCCTATGGCCTTCTAACTCAACGACGCTGGTGATTGGCTGATCTCAGCATGTGAGAAAATAAAGTTATAACGTACAGCTATAGACTGATTGCACGAGTTTGCGCATGAACAGTTTTTCTGATTAAAACAGTTCAGCGTTGCTCACTGTGTGGCGTGTTGTCATTGAAAAGTGTAACAGTTGTCTGACCAAAATAGTCCTGCGTTGCTCACTGTGTGGCGTGCTGTTATTGAAAAGGGTGTATAGATTTAGCAACCAAAATACATTAGTTATAGAGAAATACAGTACTCTCACCAATTATGTAAACAACATAACAAGAACCCTGCGGTTCTGAACATTATTGAGTTATTTTTTAAATCAGACTGAAGTTCATATTTAAGCAATGTGCCATGTAAAACTGTAATCAGAACAAATATATATTTTCCGTAAATAGCTACATTAGATTGCAAAAACTTGCTTAGAAATAATTAGATGCACAAGTGCAAGATGTTAGCTCGCATAACGCAGTATATTAAAACACCGTGCAAGCACTCCCAACCGGATGTAGCGACCTGTTTTAAAATTGTGTAATGAGTATTATAACACTAATTTATAATATATTTCTTTAAATAAATCGTGTGATAAGATACTATCACTGATATTATATTATTCATATTAAGCCTCTATAGGCAGGGTTCAACACGCTCCAATAAGCACAGCAACATAATCCTTGTATTTTACAATTGTTCTGCAATCATCAAACACCAGACTACATGAAAATATAACCAGCGCCAATACACAGTGCCGCACTGCAGACCCACACGAGATGTTGACCCAATCGACGCTGTCTCAATGCACGTGCTCTTTCAAACAATCCAAACAAAATTGAAATCGGGTGAGAACTGAGGGAGGAGAAGCGTTTCTTGTAAATTTTGGACGGACAACAGACGCAACACGATGGCATTTAGCTCATCTTTTGGCCCAATAAAGGTCGGATGAGCTGATAAAGCAAAATAAAAAGATCGTAACATTAGTTTTTTTTATTTATTGATACTAGTATATCTGTATATATACGTAGTTTGTTATGAAGATGTAAAAAAAACCCATAATTCTTCATGATTAAGTTGAATATTTAGTACAATGAGCGACCACTAGTTATGAAAAACGTTGACCCCATGTCTTGAGATAGGCTATGTGGTTGGTCGCTCAGTGATCTGATGCACTGTCATGCCTTCAGTGCTTATTGCGGACCGTGATAGCGGTAAATATAAAAGAAACATCTTTCGGGAACATACCTATTATTTGCTGTACAGTCAGCGTGGTAATATCCTGCAAATAATTTATTTAGACGTTCAACCAACGTTTGCTCATTTTTGTCCACCGTCAGCAAAGTTGATGTTTCAAGCATAATAATGATCTGGTAAGTAAACATCCAGAGTGCAAATAGTCGCTCAATAGATAATATTAATTATGTATATTACAAAAAGTTATGTGATGTTTTTTTCGTGTTTTTTTTAAGGATTTATGTGAATTTGTGAGACACTGCAATAAAAGACATATTTTTCTCGGTTTGTTTGTTCTTTTTTGCTCACTTGTAGAAATGAAGCCATCATTGTAGAATTAAAAACATTTTTTGTTTTAAATGGTACTTTATCACCTTTTCCAGGGGTTCCCATCATTGGATTTATCACAATTACGAAAAATGGTGCAAGCTCTCGCCTTTAATTTCCTAACTGTTGCAACAAATGCTTGAAGAGGTAAGTGGAACAGGCCCTTGTGATAATTTGTTGGCAGTGGCTAATCGTAGGCCTATGTGATTCTTTATAATGTAACTCGTTGGGCAGCCTCGTTTACGAAATGACGGGCTCCCATTATAAATTTGCCATACAATTGGCCAGCGTTTTTTTTACACAGGTGCCACTTTTTTTATTTTTTGAAAAAAAAATGCAAAAAATGAAAATAGACTATGCCCACTGCCCTATGAGGAAGTTCTGGAGGCCATCTTTAGGCTGTTTGGACAGAACAATGTGGGAATTTCTGCGATTAGTGATGATTAGTTCACTAGTTTGCCCAGGGTGAAGTTTTGTTTGCCTGCTCTACGCTTCCTCATGGGGTGCACCGAGGGTGAAAATGAAAGTTTCTAAGCCATAAAGATGAAAATCCACCAATTTTTTTTTCTTCCATGACATCCTCGTGAACTTAAAAAAAACGCAAAGAGAGGCAGGAGATTATGCCCAAATGGTATGTGCATATATGTGGTATATTGCCACTGTTATTGTATTGCGGGGGGCACTCATTGAAATCATTGGGTGCCCTGATGTATCCAACACCTTAAACTCTCAATAACGTCATCTCAGAAGTTGGTTGCCAAAATCCAAGTGTCTGGGTGATGTTTTGGATTCTGTATCCCTGCCGTAATTTGCAACATTGAGGTCATAGCACAGCATTTTTCTTGCCGAGTGAAAACTGTGGAATGTGGTCAACTGTTTATTTTTATAGCATGTCGTCAGTTTACGTAAAACGAGCTCGCAAATGGGTGATAAATTAAATCAAACGAACAACTCGGCTGACAATAATCTAGGACACTTTTTCAAAGCCACTGATTTTGATGATATAGCCATGAAAGTTAAAATAATGAAAATTATATTAAATATTTCACCATACTTTGTCCTTGCTTTTTTTCATGTGAGATCGTCGTAATGAAAAAGTTTGTTTCCGTAACAGCGTGATTGATCCACAATATATGTTGCCGACATTTGCCCTATATTGAGCCAGCGGCAAAATTTACCGCAAACCCCATCCAAGGTTGTTGGTGAAAGAATTTGTTAAAATGACTGAAAATAATTACAACATCAAGGAGGACCCCAGCAAGCACGAGACATTGAACCAATGCTGGGCTGATGTTGGGCCAGCGTCGCAGACTTGGGCCAACAGCAGCCCAGCATTGGTTCAATGTCTCGTGTGTGCAGGGACGGCGTTGTCTCAAGCGGTCACTCATTCGGGCGAGGGCCCCCAGCAAAGACGGGACATTGAGCATGTGTTGGTTCAATGTTGGCCAATCGTCAGCGACGCGGGCCCAACATTGAAACAACACAAGGGCAATGTCACGTGTTTGCTGGGGGGGGGGGTGCTCATGGCGCCAATGGCAGTGTTATTATACACCGAGCTAGATGAGGGGCGACAGACCTCACTGTGTATACACCTACGCCTAACCCCCCACACACATATCATGTAAAATAGTTTACAGTTATACCCGCCGTCAGATTACCTTGCATCGCATGTTTTTTGCCGATTTCTCAGTCAATTCTCAACCGATTTTGATGAAATCTAGCAATGACCATTTTCGACTACTGTGAAATTTTCATGAAAAAATATGTAGTTCAAAAGACTTTGACATACATGTAGTAAATTTGAAATTACGACGTCCCCATAAACCCATTAAACTTGTTAAATTAAAGTTTGTTTTCAGCCCAGAATTGCATTTCATGTTAGATGGTTAAACTTTTTAGCTATACATTGAAAATTTCACAGTAGTCTGTAGTTGCCGCGTGACTGGAAAATGGTCTTTTCAAAATTTCATGAACATTGGTTGAGAATGGACTGAGAAATCGGCAAAAAACATGTGATACAAGTTAATCCGACTGCTGGTAATAGGTGGATTGTCCATTTCATTGTGTGTCAAGAGTGTTTCCAACCAACATATTTTTCTAACAAGAAATGCTAGAGAAAATTCCATGACATTCTGACAAATTTCCATGATTTTATTTTTCCATGACCATGGGAACCCTGTTATATACTTGGCAAAAATTCTAAAACGTAAAAAAATCTAAGTTTTTATTATCAGAGCAAAAGTAATTAGCACACGTCCAGGATAAGGTCTTCCTTTTAAACCAAACATGAAACAAATCCATGAAGAGGTTCAAACTCTATGAGACATAGGATTTTGGCGGCCATCTTGGATTTTGTTGAAGAAACTGGAAAACACAAAGAAATTACCATGCAATAACCCCAGGGCCAATATATGTTTGGCAAATATTTAGAAATAATCCGAGCAGGGGTTTTTGAGTGAAAGCAGAAACAAAATGCGGCAATAAGTCTCCACACATAGTGGGTGGAGACAAGAGAGAAAAAAACGAGCAGATTACATAGACCCCTCAGTCGCACTTTCGGAGGCGGCGGGGGCTAATAATAATAATGAATTCAAAACAAATATTTGTTATTATTATTTATTTCCGTTAAGTGACTTTTCACTCGTTATCTTCCTCATCATCATCTTCCTCATTGTTAATCTGGAAGTAGCGCAGCTCGTAAGCATCCTTCGTGCTGGCAACCACCCTCAACCAATCCCTCAGATTGTTCTGCTTCAGGTACTTCTTGGTCAAATACTTCAGATACCTGCAATTACAAAACAAAAATATATTATTCATCATTCATTAATACATAATAATCTGCAGTAAAATCACATCGTTATACATTTGATTTGAAACATTTTTCAACCAGACTGAGATGGACAAGAACAAAGTAAATAACTGCCTGAAAGTCGAAAATCATAACCCCAAAAAGCACATATCACATATACACCCCCCTAAGAGATGTGTGTATCTACGAAAAACGTACACACGGCCAGACACAGTGATGACAATACACCTCGCCCATAAGGCCTACATCGTGGGCAGGGGATCAAAAACGTTATCAAAAGACCATTTATCAACCTTAAAATGAAGTTCCACAACAGAAAGGTCATCTTCAAATGGGATTAAAGTACATTGAATTTCCAGCAAACATTTTCTATCACTCTGTTCTAAATGATGAAGCTGTACCTTGCATGGTTTATTCCTCAGTCACGGCCATAACAGCTCTGAGAAAGTAATGGAATATGCAAGACTCTGTCCACACCAGTCAGCAGACTGGGGACATGAATATTCTCCAACATTGTGGAAAGGGTTTACCTCAAGTCAGGAATAAACCAGACATTTGGCTCCCGTTAGCCACACAGACAGAGCCGAGCTGAAACTGACCGAAGCCAGCCACACGGATGCCAATGTCGGAATTTGATCTTATAAGGTCAAAATTTCTAGTGTCTGAATTTGAAAGTCATTATTTATATAATCCTAACAGGGAAAAGTTTGTTTGAAAATTATTGAATAGCATTTTTCTCATGCAAGTTGTAGCTTGCTAGACATCTTTTTTATTGCTATATAAATATTTTGCTAATCAATTACAAATTTGATTAGCATTTTGCTATGCGATACTGAACGATTTTTCCCTGCCCAACTTTCTCTCACTATTATAACAAGATCATCTTTATAAAAAATTATGTCCGTGAATTTAATAAGGTGAACTGAAAAGTCGTCAGGGATACACAGAATTTCTTTGTTAGACTTTACTGTATTTTGACCTTATTTTTCACTTGTGCTCGATATCAGTAAATGGTCTACCAACTACTAACCATGCAAACGGCTTCAAAAATTAATTGAGTTGAAATATATCCATAACTGATGATTATTTTAATGAAGATAATTAACTAGATGAAAAATGAAGAAAAATAAGTAACACAAAAAATTATCTTTTTATTGTGTTCTGGAATAGAATTCTCAGCCAAGACATTTTCTGCAACGCTACAACCAAATAAGATTCCCTGTATTTCCCCAAATTATAGAATTCACTATGTCTTCCCTGCAGAGTTGTTTTCCCTGTCTGTGGTACCTGTCAGCATTTAACTTGAACGACAACATCCTGTAAGCTGTTATTTATCTAAAATGAATTTTGCTTGGTATGGAGAGCAAAAAATGCTAATTCTGAATGTTGAACTCAGATGAGAAAACTGTCTAGTCTGAATCACTGCTTCAACTCTGCTACAAATTTATAAACTATGTTATAAATAATTGCGGAGACTGTACCTTGCATGGTTTATCTCCTCAGTCACGGCCATAACAGCTCTGAGAAAGTAATGGAATATGCAAGACTCTGTCCACACCAGTCAGGAGACCGGGGACGTGTATGTTCTCCAACATTGTGGAAAGGGTTTACCTCAAGTCAGGAATAAATCAAGACATTTGGCTCCCATTAGCCACGCCGACAGAGCCGAGCTGAAACTGACCGGAGCCAGCCACACGGATGCCAATGTCGGAATTGGATCTAATAATTAATATAATAGTATATACCTTTTAAATTACGAGATAAATTGAGTGGCAGCCAGGTCAAAATTTCAGGTGTCCGAATTTGAAAAGTATTATTTATATATTCCCAATTGACTCTCCCAATTGAAATGAGATCACAAACATAAATCGTAATTTTGTTCTTGAATTAAAATAAGGTTAACTAGAAACATTCTCAAAAGTCGTCAAGCTTCGACTGTATTTTGACTGAATTTACATCATCAATTTTGTATTTCATCCATGTGTTCAATATCAATAATAAGCCGTCTCCACCAAACACTTTAGCCAAGCAAACATCTCCACAAATTTAATGAGTATAAATATGCCCAAAATTGACCAAAAATTATAAAGGCAAATTATCTTTGCGTTGTGTTCTGAAATAGTATTCTCAGTCAAGATATTTTCTGCAAAGACACCAGCAGTTAATATTCCCTGCATTTTCCAAAATCATAGAATCCACTGCGTTTTCCCTGCACCTGTCAGTTGTCAACCTCCTGCGATTGGTTATCCAACATAAATTTCACTCGTCACCGACAAGCCGGAAATGCTTATTTCGAATGGTGAACTCAGAAGTGAAAACTGTCTGAATTAATGCTTGACCTCTTGCTTTGAATTGCTAACCATGTTATAATTGCGGAGACTGTACCTTGCATGGTTTATTCCTCAGTCACGGCCATAACAGCTCTGAGAAAGTAATGGAATATGCAAGACTCTGTCCACACCAGTCAGGAGTCCGGGGACGTGAATATTCTCCAACATTGTGGAAAGGGTTTACCTCAAGTCAGGAATAAACCAGACATTTGGCTCCCGTTAGCCACGCAGACAGAGCCGAGCTGAAACTGACGAGTCAGCCACACGGATGCCAATGTCGGGAAATATGTAAATGGTAGTTATTTGAACACTTGCGATATTGGTGAATACAACTCATCGATTTTATGAATAAATTTCAAGAACCGTATTTATTATAATGAATGTCCATATTCCAATCAATGCCTACCCCACGATGGTATTCTAATTAATTCTAATCAGCCTTATTAGAACAAATAAATAATGTGTTTATTAGAATAAATAAGGTATTCTACATTCAGAAAAGAAATTTCTCTATACTAAGTGAACCATCACTCTGCATACTATTTATCTTCAATATTTCTTATTTTTACAGAGTTCAATCTAGGTAATCAACTCTATGTAACATATTACCCCGAACTCGACTAAACACCCACAATTTTACCAGCACAACTCCGCAAATTTAGAAGCGCATCGCTGCTGAATAGGTTTTTTTAGTAGCGCAACTGCATATCAGGTAAATCGAGCCCTGATTTACAAGAGCAGATATAGTCACAATTCTTTGGAATTACACAAACTTAGAACCACAAGCATACCTTACCACTGGAACAATTACAAAGATTTAAATTGTCTAAAAAGAATACAATTTTGGTTTCCTCATTTTTTTCAATTCTAAAATGTCAATGTATCTTGGGCATGAAACGTTCTTCACTCATGGAATGGGCGATACGTGATTAAACAAGATATTAATTTCACCTCCTTTGATTAAGATATCACCCACAGAATAGAGTGATTCATGCCCAAAGTGGTAGACCAATTAACATTATTTCTCAGCCTACATATTATATTGTGTTGTGTGACAAGGTTTTGGAAAAAAATGTACTTAAAACAAAATATATGTATTATTCTGACAACTGGTAATACTGAAAGATAGATATCACTCACAGAATCGTGATTCATGCCCAAAGTGGCAATCGACCAAAGGTTAGTGTCAAGCCCTGCACCAATGAGCAGATTCCCAAAACCTCTATGTACAAGGCATTTAAGTGAACAATAGATTATTAAAAATACTTAAAATCGAATGGTCGCTACAGCCTCGTTTTCGGTCCCACATGATAACAGACAAGTCCAGTAAAGTAGGAACCACAAGCAGACCTTAAAATAAATTGTAATTTTTCTAAGCTATCTTATGTCTTTTTTCAATTTTTATATGACAATGTATCTTGGGCATGAAACGTTCTTCACTCATGGAATGGGTGATACGTGATTAAACAAGATATTAATTTCACCTCCTTTGATTAAGATATCACCCACAGAATAGAGTGATTCATGCCCAAAGTGGTAGTAGACCAGTTAACATTAATTCTAAGTCGACATATTTTCTTGTGGTTGATGGGGTGTGAGGAGGTCCTGGTGAAAAAAAAAGGCGATCTTTGTTATGTATTATTCTGACAAATAGTAATAGGTGTACTGAAAGAGATGACAATCACTGTGATCGGGTAATAATATCGTAGTTCTTGACCCGAAAAATTGAAATTTGACAACATAAACAGCAGTCGTTAGTTTACCATTTCTTTACAAATGACTTTTGGTGTGATACACACATTCCGAACCACAAGCAGACTAATATTTAAAGCAGCTCCTTGGGATGACATCAATTTTCGTTTTTAGTTTTGTAATGAAGTAGTGTATCCCCCAGATCATGATTTTATTTTTTTCAGAGTTTTTAGATTTTTGAAAATATTTCTTATTAATGTTTCTATGAAACCGCTTAAAACCCAAACAAACTTTTTGTATACCTAAACACATGCTGAAGGACGATTGAATGTTCCTACAGCACTGGGCCACATGTTGATGCCGTCGGCCCAGCGTTGGGCAAACAATCACTGCTGCAGGTGTATCACCTCAAGTCCTGACTATAAAACACCAATCAGACACCAATTAGCGGCGATTGCTTTGATCTCCTCGGCCAAGACGTGAGAATATGTGGTGTGAAGTGCAGTATATTGCTGACTTGTTTTGTTTACATGGCAATATACGACCTGGAAATATAACTATTTCACTCTTTCTGTGCTTTAAAATTGTTTTTTGATTTTTTTGTATTTTCAGTTAAGATCCGTAGGCTATATAGCTTCATATAAGTTAAATTTTCAAAATTGACAATATTGAAAATGTCTCATCCCAAGGGGTCCCTTAAAGCAGATACAAAGAATAAATTATTTGAAATTCTCAATTTTAAAATGACAATGTATCTTGGGCATGAAACGTTCTCCACTCATGGAATGGGTGATACGTGATTAAACAAGATATTAATTTCACCTCCTTTGATTAAGATATCACTCACAGAGTAGAGTGATTCATGCCCAAAGTGGTAGTATATCAGTTAACATTTTTTACTCAGTCTACATACTTTCTTGTGGTTGATGAGATGTGAGGGGGTCCTGGTAAAAAAATGTGATTTGTTATGTATTACTCTGACAAATAGTAATACATGTAGTGAAAGTGATGACAAACACTGTGACCAGGCAATATGATCTTAGTTCTTGACCCAAAAAATTGAAATTTGACAACATAAACAGGTTACCATTAGTTTACCATTTCTTTACAAATGACTTTTGGTGTGATTCACACACTCCGAACCAGAATTTAAAATTGAATATAAAGGAAACTCTTTGAAATTCTCAATTTTAAAATGACAATTTATCTTCAATATTGAGAGCCAAAAATTTTAATTCTGAATGTTGAACTTAGATGAGAAAACTGTCCAGTCTGAATCACTGCTTCAACTTGGCTACACATTTATAAACTGTTATAATTGTATCTTGCATGGTTTATTCCTCAGTCACGGCCATAACAGCTTTGAGAAAGTAATGGAATATGCGAGACTCTGTCCACACCAGTCAGGAGACTGGGGACATGAATATTCTCCAACATTGTGGAAAGGGTTTACCTCAAGTCAGGAATAAACCAGACATTTGGCTCCCGTTAGCCACGCAGACAGAGCCGAGCTGAAACTGACCGAAGCCAGCCACACGGATGCCAATGTCGGAATTGGATCTAATAATTATTATGATAGTAATATACCTTTTAAATAACGAGATAAATTGAGTGGCAGCCAGGTCAAAAATTCAAGTGTCTGAATTTGACAAGTCATTATTTATATATTCATAAGGTAAATAATAATTAAAATTTCTGAAATCCGCGAGGTAGTTTAATGCACAGGAACGAGCTCTTTCAAACAATCCAAACGGAATTAAAATCGAATAAGAATTGAGGAAGGAGAACCATTTCTTGTGCCCTAATTAGGTCTTAGTAGGGTCATAAGTTAATTAATAAATTTCTGAAATCTGTGAGGTAGTTAATGCGGGGAGAAGCATTGCTTGTAAATGGTGGACAGAGTGCCCTAATTAAGTCCTAATTAGGTCATAAGTTAACAAATAATTGAAATTTTCGAAATCCGCGAGGTTTTTTATGCACAGGCACAAGCTCTTTCAAACAGAATTGAAATCGGATAAGAATTTCATATTTACAGGGTTCAATCTAGGTAGCCAACTGTAGGGGCGCATGCGTAAAATAAATAACTATATTACCCCGAACGCAACTGAACACCCACAATTCTACAATTACAACTCCGTAACTTTGAAAGCGCATTGCTACTGAATAGTTTTTTAGTAGTGCAACTGAATACCAGGTAAATAGAGCACTGGTTTACAAGACCAGATATTAGTCAGCATTCTTAGGAATTACACAAACTTAGAACAACTGGAGCAATTACTGAGATTTAAATTGTTTAAAAAGAATACATTTTAGCTTTCCTCGTTTCCTTTCTCCATTTCTAAAATGTCAATGTATCTTGTGCATGAAACGTTCACTCATGTGATACGTGATTAAACAAGATACTACTTTCACATCCTTTGATTGAGATATCACTCGCAGAATAAGAGAAATTCATGCCCAAAGTGGTAATCAGGCATGGGTTAGTGTCGAACCCTGCACCAATGAGCAGATTCCGAAAACTTTTATGTACAAGGTTTCAAGGCATTTAACTGAAAAATAGATTTTTAAAAACACTTAAAATAAAATGACTGTTACAGCCTTGTTTCCAGTCCCACTTGAAATTGTACTTTTTTTTAGTTATCTTGTGTCATTTTTCAATTTTAAAATGACAATTTTAAAATGACAATGTATCTTGGGCATGAAACGTTTCCCACTCATGTAATGGGTGATACGTGATTAAACAAGATGTTAATTTCCCCTCCTTTGATTAAGATATCACCCACAGAATAGAGCAATTCATGCCCAAAGTGGTAGTATATAAGTTAACATTTCTCAAGACTGTATAAATCTTAGTGTGGGTGATGGGTTGCGATGACATTTCAGTATGTTTCCAAATTCACAAGAGATACTTTTTGGACTCCAGAGCCAATTTTGAACCCTTATCCTGCTAAATAACTTATTAAAATTTCACCCACTTGAAGTTGCTTCTCGCTACCGCGACCCGAAACTTCCAAGTGGCTGACAATTACCTATATTTGTTTAATTTGAGCACAAATATTTGCAAATCTTGATTTTTAAACACATTTAATTCCCAATATTTAGCGGTTTGGTCGAATAACAAAAGAGATTAAAACGAGAATAGTCGTGATCAGCAGCATAAGTGTTAAGCCCAAATCTGGAAGTTGAAAAAAATGTTCCAAGCAAGCAGACACCCCTCTGCTGCTGAAGTGACTCAAAATAGCCAGAAAATTCCCCAAAACCTATATATGGACTAGGTTGCAAATGCAAAACTGAATACAAGGTTCATTTATTCAAATAAGTAAATTCAAGATGGCCACCACAGCCTCATTTTCGGTGGCTCATAAAAAACATACCAATGACTGGCAGACGCGGAAAATCTATATGTACAAGGCTTCAAGGCATTTAACTAAATAGATTTACTAAAACTCATGTAAACCAAGATGCACGCCACAAATCCAGTAGAATTGGAATTACTAGAAGACCTTAACCTTTACAGCGTGGGGATCGACTTTAGTCATCAGAATCCGACGTCTAAAGTCGATCCCCACACTGTGAGAGTAATTTCTAATGGCCGGAAACCCATACCATAATTATTCAAATGAATCAGAAAGAGCTAACTAATCATTTATGATGATTTCAAAATGAAAAAAACTTTTTAAAATAAATTCAGCGCTTTAGGTTAAAAATTAATCAAATACAAAGAATTGTAAAAAAAATTTGCTCTCCTTTCTTTGAATTTTTAAATGACAATGTATCTTGTGCATGAAACGTTCTCCACTCATGGAATGGGTGATACGTGATTAAACAAGATATTAATTTCACCTCCTTTGATTAAGATATCACCCACAGAATAGAGTGATTTATGCCCAAAGTGGTAGTATATCAGTTAACATTAATTCAAAGTCTGCATATTTTCTTGTGGTTCATTGCGTGACAAGGTTTTTGGAAAAAAAATGTATTAAAAACAAAATATATGTATTATTCTGACAACTAGTAATACTGCAAGAGATATCAAGCACTAAAATAAATTTCACCTCCTTTGATTAAGATATCACTCACAGAATCTTGATTCATGCCCAAAATGGTAATTGGCGATCGACCAAAGGTTAGTGTCAAGCCCTGCACCAATGAGCAGATTCCAAAAACATCCATGTACAAGGTTTCAAGGCATTTAACTGAACAATAGATTATTAAAAACACTTAAAATAAAATGGCCGATGCAGCCTCGTTTTCAGTCCCACATGATAACAGACAAGTCCTGTAAAGTGGGAACCACAAGCAGACCTTAAAATAAATTGTAATTTTTAAAGCTATCTTCTCTTTTTTTATTTGACAATGTATCTTGGGCATGAAACGTTTTCCACTCATGGAATGGGTGATACGTGATTAAACAAGATATTAATTTCACCGCCTTTGATTAAGATATCACCCACAGAATAGAGTGATTCATGCCCAAAGTGGTAGACCAATTAACATTATTTCTCAGCCTACATATTTTATTGTGGTTCATTGTATGTGTGTAACAAGGTTCTGGAGAAAAAATTGTGCTGTATTATTCTGACAAATACTGAAAGAGATCCAATCAGGCAATAAAATCATAGTTCCCTTACGCAAAAAAACTGATATTTTACATCATCTGTCATTTTATTTTAGCAGAGAACAAAATAAGGGCATTATACGCTTCATTCTCAGGGATTCCGTCAGACAACCAGACAAAAATCAGTAAATATTTACCAAAATATGTGCATTGTTTCAGGGCGTGGTGCAGATTATTTCGTAACAATTTGTGCGTTTTAAAACAATATGGCCGGGGCTGTGCTGCTTGTAAAAACATAAGACAGGCCACCCAAAATTTGGACAACTAAACCATTTTGCGGCCAACCTGAAAAGTTTATCCTTATTTCGTGCCCTGCTTATCATTTCTTCACAAGACCTTTTTTTCATGTCTGGATGCAACTAATATTATAATTACTGGGAATTTTGTAGATATATTTGGATACAATTTAACCCTTACAGCACGTGGTTAGACTTTAGTCGTCAGAATCTGACATCTGTAGACGTCAGATTCTGAGGACTGAAGTCAATCTCCGCACTGTAAAAGTGAAAATATTTCTAACGGCCGTAGACCCATAACATAGGTATTCAAATGAAACAGGTAGAGCTACCAAGACATTGATGATTAATTCAAATTGAAAATAACCCTTTGGTCTCCATCGTTGATACAAAAGTATTTCACCGCTTTAAGGGTTAAACCATGGAGGCTTATTTTCAATTTGAAATCATCATAAATGTTTTATTTAGCTCTTTCCGCTTCAATTGAATACCTATGTTATGGGTCTACAACCATTAGAATTTGTTTAATTCTTTTAGTGCGGGACACTGTCTTTATATACGTCAGAATCTGACGTCCGTCAGCACTGAAAAAGTTAGGCAGTCTAGTTCAATGTGAAGCAATAATTCTTTCACAATCATTCAGATGAGTTTTTTGCTGCTGATTAATACAGAGAATAATCAAGCTGTCATTAAAAACAAACAGCTCTGCTACACCCATAATAGATGTCGTCAGCATCTATGTAACCTATTTTGAGATTATTACAAGGAAAACTAATAAGTTGTGCATAATCATTTTGTAAAATAAATTATGAAAATATCAATCTGCCATCAGATTACTAAAGAAAAGGTCATGTCTCTTATCACTTGAGAGGAAGTGACCTACCCCCATCCCACACATTACCCCAGCTATTCTGTGATTAATTTAGCTTCAACACAGTCTCTAATGTGAAGCCCGTCTTTACACAGGATGTCTACGCTTGCCCTTACAGCAGACAGCTAATCTATAAACTGCTCACCAAGATTACAAGCGATTAATATACTCTGGTTAAAATAGCACATTTACAAATGATTTGAGATCCCTGAATAGTAATTAATCATCATATGGCAGAAATAAGATCTTGTATAATAAATATTATGCTTAGTATACATTGTTCTAGCTACTGAGGAGTGTTTAGGGGCGGACTATTTAATACCTGAGGGGGAAGGTATGGTTCTTTTTTCTAACCAAATTATTTTTTCTTCCAACAAGAAAACAACATTTTTTTCTCTCTGATAAAAAACAAACAATTTTTTTTCAGGACATGTTTAATCCCATAAATTAAAAGGCAGGTATTATTTCTAATGCTCATTCAAGGGATTTTTTGCCTTTCTCTGGCAGTTTCCGGCATATTTGGAAAGATCTGCTGGCTGTCAACAATCTATTTTTTTTCTAAAATATTTTTTCCCCACATTTCATAGAGCGAACTATTTTTTCTCCAATTTTGTGAAAAATTATTTTTATACGGTCATCAAAGGTGTACATTATTCGATACAGCGCGGGGCAAGTAGTTATACACCAGAATCCAAATTCACTCATAAGGGTTGATTTATAGAATTACCCACTTTGAAGTACAACAAGAATGTGAAAATTACTTACACATGTACAATTTGAATAAAAACATGCAAATCTGATAAATTCAATGCTCATTTTTTTTTAAATAATCTTGGGAGTTAGAACTAAAATGGCTGATTAGGATTACAGATGTGATCAGCACACCAACCCTTGAAGCACGGAATTATTTTCATAAAAACCCTGAAGATCAATTGTTTCATTCAATTTAACATCATAAAAGCTGCAGTGAGGTATTTCTGATTCATTTGAATACCTATGTTATGGGTCTACGACCATTATAAATATGTTTACTCTTACAGTGCGGGGATCGACTTTGATGGTCAGAATCTGACGTCAACAGACCTCAGAATCCGAAGACTAAAAGTCGTTCCCGGCACTGTAAGGGTCATCTAAAAAAAATTCTTCAAAAAGTGACTAACCTCTTAGAGAAAGGGATATCTGCACTGACGGTGAGTTTGTTCCTCTGTCTGTCAATGCTCACATTGTTACCAAAGTTGTTGGTCTTGCCATGCACCTTTATACGCTCGTGGAGGAACTTCTCCTGTAAACAAAAAACACAAGTTCCCACAACGTGGGTGGAGTTAGGGAAAGAGGCCCTAATCCATTCACTACGAATGAAGGGAATCTAGTCATCACTGACAAACAGTCATGTTACTTAAAAATCAACATATTTACTTATTCAAAGACAAGTAATTATCATTATGACAACAGAGGGCCTAAAAAATATTGTTTTTTTTTAGTTAATCTGACGGAATCTTCAGTCTCATTTACCACAACTGGAAATGAATTCGGTCATTCAATTTCCACAGAAACATATCCCAGCAGTGCTCCAGATAACATGCGTATATGCGTAAAATACGCATGTAAAAACAGCAAATACTCATTGACAGAAAGTCTGAGGAGTAATATTACTCATAAAAAAACTATTAAAATACCCAGACAAAATGATACAATTGTTTTATTTTGCACATGAGCACTCAGCAGAACTATGTGACCTGAGTGTAAAAAAAAAATGATCAATGAAGCTTTCATGTTGTTGTATGAAAAATACTCACTTGTTTATTTTTTCATCATATTTCACTCTTCATCACCCATTTCAATGAGTGAAATACTCCTCAAACCAAAAAATTATCTGGAGCTCTTTCCCAGTCATCTCTACTTTTTCAATTTGGGATATATACAGTAAGCAAGAAAAGACACAATCCTAACTTACTAAGATAACAGACTATGTCATACAAGCGTGCTGCCAAAATAAAACAATATTCTTTATGCTGAAATGTATTTAAATGTTGTAAAATATACATACAAAGCTGCCACAGTCTAGGATGCCATCTTCAACAGGATGAGTACAGTCAATGGTGTACTTCAAAGAAACTTTTTCTTTTCGGCTGCGACCTTTCGTCTTCTGTCCCTTAGACTTTGCAGACTTCACTGGTTTCTTCTGTACTACCTAAAACATAATTGGCATTAAAGTAAACCTATAGGCACCAGTTACTTACAACTATAAGGTCAGCCATTGACATCAACCTCCGACCGGCCGCCCGAGGCAGGTTAAAAAGGCCCAGGTCAGATAAACTGTCCACTCTGCCGCCTGGTGGTCAGGTAGTTTTCATAGTTTTAGCCCAAGAACCACTTCCAGGTCTTAGTTAAAAGTCACCAGAGCAGACAAAAAACATAGTTTACCTGCCCCGTTGTCTAGTATAAAACAATCCTAATGTCAATGGCTGTAAGGTCACAGCACTTTGTTAGCCAGCGACCCGTGCACCTTCTTTTGGATGGGCATAACGCCTAAATGACGTCACAACTTACACTATAAAGAATGAAATGCACGGGCAGTTATGCAAAAATTGTCAAGAAAAGACTGGCAATGTGTAATCCTGGATGAAACAGTGGGCCACAATAATTTTGATTCTACGTTCGCTGCATTTTCAATTTCACAAACATGTATGGGCGACAGGGACTTATATAGAAATGGGGCTTTCAGGTGCATGACCAGTGGAGGAATAAAGATGATTGGCTGGTCACCTTTTCACAAATGTAAGGCTGAAAAGCAATTTAGAATTCAGCAGACTGCAGGAGCAGAAATGAAGAGTCTATGTTAATTAGTTGATGGAGAGACCGCGCCATTTTAAGAAATATATATCATTACAGAAAACACTTTTATTGCTGTCACAGCTCATCACAGCACAGCTATGGCAAGACGCAATACGGCAAGCAGTGGTCTATTTATTTTCAGTTAATTCAAAATTGTAACCTACCCATACACATGGTTTGAGAATACCGAGCACAGCTAGAAAAAAGTAAACAAAGACTGGAGACAAAAAGTTTCAACCAGTTCACATTTGCTTTATTTCACGTTCAGAATTAATGATTATTTCAGGTATTAAAGGCATAGTCAACTGGCAAAATACACTGGACAAGGGTGTCCCCAGAATGCAAGAGGCCCCTGGACATTCCACAATGACATATCACCCCACATCCACAGTTATAAGCCAAGATAATACTATATGCATTTCATACACATCGCCGCATTAAGAGCAAGTTCCCAAATTATATAAACTCTATATACTTGAGTGACATCTAGGAGGAAATATTACACCAATTTCTCTCATGTGGGCTTAGTGTCGAGACACAAACGGTTGTGTTACCATGGGGGTCTGGAAACAGTTGACCTCCAGCATATTGACAGCGAGAGCTTTTCCAACCAACACGGCACACTCACCAAATGTTGGTTTATTGTCGGCCAATGTCAAAGACGTTGGACTAACCTTAAAACAACATTGGGCCGATTTCTCGTTGGAGTAGTATCTTGTAATCAGTTCAGTCACTGATATTAATGTCGTCAAAGTGTACTCTATAGGCTAATGTATGCCTACCAGGGTTACCGCCAGTTTTAAATTTTAGCGCTTAAAATGGCCTATTTTTCGGACCCCCCCTGGTGGAAACCCTGCCTACACCTGACCGTCCCACGCATGCCCATTTCGCAGTTGTATGAATCTTTATTATAACATTAGACCATACAGAGTCAGCTGCGGCATTATACCCTACAAATTACTGCTCAAGACATCATTTAGTAGAAGGTAATTTATGAAAAACTGTATCTGAGGATGACAGGCATTGTTCACGGAATAAAGCAATGGGTGGGAGTCATGGAAGTCACCTATTTTCAGATTATTAGATTAACGATGGTAACTATAAAAAGTTCTGCATAATCATTTTGTAAAATAAATTATGAAAATATCAATCTGCCATCAGATTACTAAAGAAAAGGTCATGTCTCTTATCACTTGAGAGGAAGTGACCTACCCCCGTCCCACACATTACCCCAGCTATTCTGTGAATAATTTAGCTTGACACAAGTCTCTAGTATAAAGCCCGACTTCACACAGGATGTCTACGCTTGCCCTTACAGCAGACAGCTAATCTATAAACTGCTCACCAAGATTACAAGCGATTAATATACTCTGGTTAAGATAGCACATTTACAAATGATTCAAGATCCCTGAATAGAAGCTAATCATGTGTGAATAACTTGATACAGAAATACCATCTTGTATAGCAAATATTATGTTTAGTCTACATTGGGCTAGCTACAGAGGAGCGTTTAGCAAAAATCAGAAATGTGTTGTCATCAAAACCACCATGTGTGAATAACTTGATACAGACACTGGACAGCGTGATATAATTCAAAATTCACAAACCTAACATTATATCTTTCGTTAATTTGAAAGTCAGTAGTTTGTTCATTCTAAACCCCTTACAATGCTGAAACCTTTTTGTATAAACTAAGTTTTTTTTCAATTTGAAATTATAAATGGCTTGGTCAGCTCTTTCTGCTACATATGAATACCTATGTTATTATGGGTCTACTATATTTTAATTCTTTCAGTGCAGGAACAGTCTTTATTCTGTGGAACTCAATAGCCTTGACCTGCAATTGTTTTCTAGAAATGTATTAAAAGACTGTATCTGAGCATCACAGGCATTGTCAGGGCTAGACACTAACTTAACCCCCAATTTATCACTCGCCCGATTTGCCAATGACATGCTTTGTCTGTTATGACAGTCATTGACATTTAAAAAGCTGCAAATTGAAGCTATTGCCCAGGGGCCACTGCCTGTAATTTTTTACTTGCTCCCACATAAAATCGGCTGCCCCGGGCGAATCGGGCAACCGTTAGTGTCGAGCCCTGATTATTGAGTGAGTAAAGCACTGGGTGGGGGTCATGGAAGTTTACTTATATTAATTTCTTTATAACCCGAGTCTCTTGCTTGCCAAGCCTGCCATTATTTTATCGAAGTGTTTCTGGGGGAGTTTTCGCACAGTTGAGGGTATTTTCGCACACTGCATTGTGTAACAGCATGGAGACCCATGGTTTCGCATATATTTTTCATTTAGTTTGCTCCCAAGTGGATTCAGGATTTCTAACGGCACATGTCTGGTTTTCTTCCAACCTGACGCAACCATCAGCAAAAAATTTATAAAAATGTACGTTTACTGATTTGAAGATTAGCATTTTCTGGGACTTAAAATAAAAAGAAACTATTTAAATGGCGGATAAAAAAAGTTTGAAGGGAAGCAACGTGATTTTCATATACGTGGCGATGAATATTTAAAAGACCCTTTAAGAACTAGGGAAAAACATATCGTGGGACATCTCTCTAGACTGTCATATCTGAATAAATCGGGGAATAATTGAGTCTAAAATATTTTTTTATCAGTAACATTTCAGTTCAAGTTCATGCTCATCTCAGAGGTCGCACATTCATTAAAAAGTTATGGACATTTCTCAGACCTTGGGGTGGAGATCGCTCTCATTCACAATCATGTTGAGTTTTTCACGTAAAGCAAATACATCAATCCATGGCTTCGGACGACACTGCTAGGCCCCCTTACAGAACAGTTAGGGACGTCAGACGTTTCTCAAATTTAACCGTAAAAGTGTCAAATTTGAGGTATTTCCTTTTGTAAAATATAATTTTTCGGTTTTGCAAATAAGTGATGGAGAAAAACGGTACAGGTTTGTGTAAAATTTATTGTAGATTTCAAAAATTATTTTCTTGTGTAGTGGAGCGCAAATAGGCTTTTTACAATCAGAAGTTTACTTATATTAATTTCTTTATAACCCGAGTCTCTTGCTTGCCAAGCCTGCCATTATTTTATCGAAGTGTTTCTGGGGGAGTTTTCGCACAGTTGAGGGTATTTTCGCACACTGCATTGTGTAACAGCATGGAGACCCATGGTTTCGCATATATTTTTCATTTAGTTTGTTTCCAAGTGGATTCAGGATTTCTAACGGCACATTTCTGGTTTTCTTCCAACCTGACGCAACCATCAGCAAAAAATTTATAAAAATGTACGTTTACTGATTTGAAGTTTAGCATTTTCTGGGACTTGAAATAAAAAGAAACTATTTAAATGGCGGATAAAAAAAGTTTGAAGGGAAGCAACGTGATTTTCATATACGTGGCGATGAAAATTTAAAAGACCCTTTAAGAACTAGGGAAAAACATATCGTGGGACATCTCTCTAGACTGTCATATCTGAATAAATCGGGGAATAATTGAGTCTAAAATATTTTTTTATCAGTAACATTTCAGTTCAAGTTCATGCTCATCTCAGAGGTCGCACATTCATTAAAAAGTTATGGATATTTCTCAGACCTTGGGGTGGAGATCGCTCTCATTCACAATCATGTTGAGTTTTTCACGTAAAGCAAATACATCAATCCATGGCTTCGGACGACACTGCTAGGCCCCCTTACAGAACAGTTAGGGAGGTCAGACGTTTCTCAAATTTAACCGTAAAAGTGTCAAATTTGAGGTATTTCCTTTTGTAAAATATAATTTTTCGGTTTTGCAAATAAGTGATGGAGAAAACCGGTACAGGTTTGTGTAAAATTTATTGTAGATTTCAAAAATTATTTTCGTGTGGAGTGGAGCGCAAATAGGCTTTTTACAATCAGACTTACCCTCATAACTTTAAAAAGATGAATTGCAAAAAAAATTCTGATTTGTTTTCTACAATTTTTTCTCAAATTTCCATAAAAATTACTGTCAATTCTGACCCGATTTTCTTGAAATTTTGCAAAGGCCATTTTCTTTTCAAATCCTAACAGCGGTAAAAATTTCTCAAAATTATATTCAATATTTCAAAAGGTAGACCATTTGACATGTAATAAAATTCTAGAATTAGTTTAATGGGTTTATAGACAGCTGTTAAGAGGGACATCGTAATTTCAATTTATTACATGTCAAATGGTCTAACTTTTGAAATACAATATATAATTTTACGAAATTTTCAGGGATATTAGGATTTTGTTGAAATATGATTGATACAAAATGAAAATCGGTTGACAATTGACCGAGAAATCAGCGAAAAACATGCGATCCTGGTTGATCATTTTTAATGTGACTTTGGGTATAGAACAGTTCTTGACCTAAGGCTAAATATTTATTTCACGCAGTCTGCCAGAAATTATTTATTTAAAAAAACTCCCAGCACCCCCCCCCCCACTCTTTGGATGTTAAATGGTGATGAAGGCATAATTGAAGTTGTCAGACACATGTTACAGATGGGGTTGGTATGAATAGCGAGGGAGACCTATAAAGCGAGAGAGGATCAATAAGAGGCCGAATGTCTGTATATGAAATGGCAATTTATCACTAAATATACAAATATATGTTATAAACAACATAATATACATATAACTGTATCAAAACCGGCTAAAATTATTAAAACAGTTGAGAAAATGAACGATAACAACAACGAGGGAGACAATTATAAGATCGCTGGCGGCTGGCCGACATTTTGTCACATTGCCCAGTCGGCCAACAGTGAATAAAACGGGTTGTCACAAGTGACAGGGTACAGTACTGAAGCAATCAGCATAGCTTTTGATAGCAGGATGGTATATTATTGGTATATTATTTTAATTTAAAAAAACCACAATAACACACAATTCGTATGCGTAAATATAATATATATTTTATTGACATACAACATTCATACAACAATCATTCAACAAAGGTAATGTACACAAATGCATAATATACAATATAATACAAACTTTAAAGCAGTATCTATAGTCCTGTGTATATATGACATATATATAATATCATCATAAGATCACACATTCATGATCCACATTCTCAATTACTGTTTGTTCACAGTTGTGGTCTTAGCCGTTCTTTTGCGTTTCTTTTGGCCAGGCTTGGTAGGCCTACCATTAGCGGTGAAGCGCAGAATCGTTAATGCAGCGTCACTTGAACGATGTTTCTTTCAATCACGGTAGGCCTACTCGTGGACGTAGGCAACGCGGTCTACCTATAGCTACCTATCTATCAGATAATAAATTAACTAAAAATATCTAGTCTATATGCATTTGTTAAATTTTATTAGTGTGACATTTATTAAATACGCATGTGAAAGTGGTCTTTAGGATGAAGACGGTTAATTGGTCTCGCCCGGGGGGATTAGGCTTATCAGTTGATCACGAACGGAGGTGTGAAATGCAGCTGGTGTTCTACCCACTGTTGTCGTCAATTGCATTTTGGATGTGTTTTATCTATTGTTGTTGTTAATTGCGTTTCAGGTTGTGTTTTATCCACTGTTAAGTTAATTGTGTTTAAGGCGGCTTTCTTTTCATTTGCATTTCACCTAGACCGACTCTTATAAAATTATATACACAGAGAGCATTGATGTATATATATCTGAATGACATACAAATCCAGATGCACCCAGTTTATATTGTAATCTTGATCGCTACAAGGTATTGTTATAGTATAATAGCCTATAGTTAAATACAGTGTTATTTCTTATTTTTATATTTTGGCTGATTACTGTTCGTGTATTAGCAGGAACGCGAGCGGCTGAGTGATTACCGGGTACACACCAGGGGGTCCGGGTCGTTATTCCGACAGGTCGTTGTTCCGATAGGTCGATATTCCGACAAACAGGTCGTTATTCCGACAGGTCGTTATTCCGACAGGTCGATATTCCTACAGGTCGTTATTCCGACAGGTCGATATTCCGACAAACAGGTCGTTATTCCGACAGGTCGATAGTCCGACAAACAGGTCGCTATTCCGACAGGTCGATAGTCCGACAAACAGGGTCGATATTCCGAAAGGTCTATCTTCCGACAGGTCGTTATTCCGACATAAAAATAATAGTGATGAGAGGACTAACCACTATTAACAGCTACTGTGGTGATGAGTAGCGATGAAGACCTATATCTAAAATACTAAAGTTGTTACTTGTTAACTCTTTTCGTGCTGCATCATTCTTTGACATGTATTATTCATTTGAAGCTTGCATTTGTGATGCAAATGTCAACAAGAAAATAGGCGTTTAAAAGTGAACCAGTTAGGACTAATAATTTACAGTCGGTGCTTTATTTGAGATATGAACGCATTTTCCCCACACTGGAAGGGTTAACCTACTCTACTCTTGAGTTTCTGGGAGCTATTTGGGGGGTGTTTTTGAGCGTAGTGTATATTATAGGCCCACACTTCTTTGTACAGCTGTGATATATATATGCGTTCAGATCCATTGTTAAGCTTAATGTGCCAACCAATGGCATAACTAAATTAATGTCAACGTATTTGATATCAAAAATGTTTTTTTACAATTGCAGATGTATACAATTATTGTATATATTTATGTATATTCCAGCCTAACAGTTGAATACACTTAATTATTGTTCCCACACATTCCCCTGATTTTTCCCTGACTGCTCAGAAAATACATCAACCATTAAATTTAGCAAAATATTATTGAGCGACCTCCATAGTGCTCTAACGCCGTCCAAAATGCTGGTACAAATTAGCTATCTCATCAACATCAGTACTGAAACTAATAATACTTATAATAAATAATACTTATTATTACTTATAATAATAATCGAGGTGGAAGTATACAGTCAGAATGAATATCCTTCAGAACTAATATTGATCATCTTAAAATTTCCTAACTTTGCCCTCCCCATGAGGATGGATGTATTAGCAGTGATAGAACAATTGAAGTTTTATAGCTGTGTTGCGTAAAATCTAAGACAGTAATATGAAAATCTAATCATGTTGTTGTGTCTTCAGTCACAATTATTTTATTATATATAAATAAAAACACATCTCTAGGTCCAATATACGCGCAACCAACTTCAACATGTTTGATAAAACATGATATCGAACAACAAATACTATAATATTTTTATTATAAATACTATCACTTATTGTCTTGCTCACGGCAAGAGTTCAGCTTGGCTCCCGCGATAAATCAAAAGTATTATGCCCTTGGCCATACGTGGTCCAAATTTGATGCTTTTGGGACGATTTTAACAATTCGGGGGTAAATATGAGTTAAGCCCCCTGACTAACTTGAATACTTATGCTATGGGTCTAACGCCATTATAAATATTTTATATTTTATAATATTTAAATTTTTCAGTGCTGAGACTGACTTTAGACGTCAAATTCTGACGTATAAAGTCGGTCTCAGCGCTGAATTTGTTTTGGCATCACATGTTCTTATGCAGATACATTTAAACAGTGTCACTGGTTAAAATAGTGATTTTACCATTTTGTATGAAAAACAAGCAAAATGCTATATTTTGAGAAAATGCAGCGTCTGAGGCATTTAAGAAATGGAGTTTCAGAATCAACATTAAATTCTGAGTTAGAAACACTCTTTAAACCTTTTGGGCCCAGACAAGTAATTAAAAGTGTTTCATCTCACAGACTAATTCACATTATAATTTACATCAAGGAACTGTCGGAATAACGACCTGTCGGAATAACGACCTGTCGGAATAACGACCTGTCGGAATAACGACCTGTCGGAATATCGACCTGTCGGAAAATAGACCTGTCGGAATATAGACCTGTCGGAATATCGACCTGTCGGAATATAGACCTGTCGGAATAACGAACTGACCCCACACCAGGTGTCGCTCACAGCCACCTGTCAAAGCGAAAGAGACTTTCAAACGAAGCGAAGTCTCTTTCGATCACAAAACTGGACCTGTATTGTCTCCCAAATAAAAAAAAAATAATAATAATTGTATACGAGCAATACAAGCATATATTTTATTGTAACATCGATAAATACATCATATACATGCATTACACTGCCATACGAAGCCTCTTATTGATCTTCTCTCGCTTTATAGGTCTCCCTCGCTTTTCATACCCACCGTTACAGATGCAAAAAAAAATCGGCAGTCAATCAGATTAATTTCAATGCATCCACCACCCAAAAAGAGTTCATGATAATCGCTGTTAATAAACGATGGTAAGAAAAATATTCATTCAAGATACCTTCGGTGAAATATAGATAAATTAACGAATTTTGTCAAAGGTAGTCAATCGTGGTATGTCTTGGCTCCTGGTAAGAGTTCTGCAGACATCACTGGAAATGGCAATTTTCAAAGATCGAATACTTTAATTTTCCAACTACAAACACAGTTAAATAATAAGATAACGTATAAGTAACTATTTATGCTGCTAATCGGCATAAACTAAATGTGATATGTGTTCACGAATCATGAAAACAAATGAAAATGGATGAGCAAATTCTCACCGGCGCCATTTCGTACGGCAACTTTTACCAAAGAGAACGAAACCGGAAAGGACTGGATGAAGTCACGTGTGAGTCGGTAACAGGTGATCTCGCCACAAGATTACCGCGCCACAGGTAACCTCGCCACTTGGACTTTTTAACGGGGCAGATTTGAGTAGATGAGGGATTCTATAAATTTTAAGCACCTGCACTGTCCGCACCTTGAAAACTTTATTATTTAATATTTTGATTTAATTTCATTACATTGATGCAATGTACTATGACCTTCATTTTACAATATAGCAATATCTAAACTTAAAAAATTCTAACATAAATGTGTTTTTTGAAAGAAATATTATGCAAATTTAGCCAATTAAGGCCAAGCTTGTCCCACATTCTAAATCTCACATAAACAGTTGTTTTATTCTACACTTTATGTATTATATATAATATTTGTTTCTGATATAATGTTAGTGTAAAACACTATCTATAAGATTACATACGAGTTTTTTTTTAATAATTTTATTATTTTACCACTTTTTATGCAATTTATGTCTGTCCCACGAGACCTTCATGCAGTGAATCGCGAAAAAAAAGTATAATAAATGTGTTTTTGTTTACAACCACCAAGCCTAAGTAGGGTGTGACTAAATGGGGACACACGGGAGTGAGTTCTGGAGTTCCCATGTTCCCATATCCCACGTCCCACATTCCCGGAACTTCAAGTTCCCATGTTTCCGGAACTTCACGTTCCTATGTTCCTGAGACTTCAAGTTCCCACGTTCTCGATACTTAAAGTTCCTGAAATTTCAAAAAAGGTAGAAAAGGTGCGTCCTTTTTTCAGGGCTCCAAGTGCTCTATTAGCTTTATTACATATATTATCAGATTGTTTGTTAAAATTTAGGTTTTGATCAATAGTGATGCCCAAGTATGGGCTGGCCTTAACATTTTCAATTTGGTTGTGATTTAAGGATATAGGCCTATCCAGATAAGACATGCGCCACCTGCGTCTTCTTCAGAGAATACCCCCCCCCTCCCGTGAAACAGCACATCTTGTTCAATAGTAATGGTCTAGCTATCTGGCACGGTTTTTCAGATATTACGTATATTAAAGTCCATTATGGCTGCAAGTTCAGGCAAATAAACCACAGGCTGATTATAAGCCACAGGCTGATTCAGGTGGTTTAGGTGATAAAGGGTTAACGCAAATTCCAGTAGCGTGTGGCGAACAGACGAAGGACAGTCTGATGCAAGCCGACAATAGGCACACACCAAAATTTGGCTGAGGCCTAAAAAGTATCATTGTTCGAGTGTTAGAAGCTGTTTCTTCATTCTGTGACTTTAAGATGAATGGCTTAGAGGTAACGTGATCAAAGTCCGCATTTTCTAATTTTCCTATAGAAGGCGTCAAAGTTGAAATCAATTTAAAAAAAAATCATTATTTCGTTTTTATTTCAACTTTGTCACGTCCATAATTAGAAGCATAGGGGGAGTTTTGCATTGTTTTTTAATTTTCATTTTTACTGGCAAGTTTTTTGTTATCAATGTCGTAAACCCATTTCTGGCAATTTTTATTTCAAAATGTCCCTATATAAACCATTACCATTGACGAAAAGTATAAATTTTGAAAGTGAAAAAATATATGTAGATTAATAAGTCCTGAATTTTTTGACGAATGGCTTAGATATTCTAGTATATTATTTTCTATATATTTAACTTTCCAAAAATGACATAAACAGGAAATTTTTTTGTACTTTACCTCTGAGCCATTCAGTCTGATAACACTATAACTATAGTCTTAGAACCGACTACACATAGATCTCAGCCGAGCACGATGTGTACCCCATGGATCTAAACCGAGCATGGTGCACGTAGTAGGTTCCAGGACATTTCGCAACATAGACGTTTTGTCCCCTTCCCCCCCCCCCCCGAGACGTTAGGGGCGAAACAGTCTTTCTTAAATATGAAGAAGGGCGAAACGTCTTACCTGATTATGAAACAAGTTTATGAAATATGTTTTGGGTGCCAAATGTCTTCCTGAAATATGGTTAGGGTTGCAAACGTCTTTCTAAGATATAAACACTGGAGTGAAACGTCATTCCTATGCATAGGGCGGGGGCAAAACGTCTTTTATAAGTATGAGTTGGGGGCAAAAATCTCACTAAATAATGGTGCAAACTGACTATGGGGCAAACAGTCTGTGCACCGTGTGGTGGGTCTAACCAGACACCCTAGTGTATGTGGATGTCAACTTAGCACAGTGTGTAGCGGGTCTAACCACACAATGACTATATGTGGATGACAACCTAGCAAAGTGTGTAGTACTCTGATTCCCAGAGCCACACTACGCGGCGTGGCCGAGCTTCATGAAATTGGCCGGGCTCGCCAGACAAAGTGTGTAGTGGGTCTAACCACACAACAACTGTATGTGAATCTCAACCTAGGACCATGTGTAGTGAGTCTAACCACATACTGCAAGTAGACCCTAACTCCGCCACAAGTGTCTCTTTAAACCCCTTCATTGTGAAATGTTCAAAACAAATCTATCCGCAGGTATCGTCAGAGAGATAACAGTGCATGGTCGAGACAGTTTGCACTGTAGGAAGTTATAACACGTTTTCCCCAGTGGGTGGTAAACAGGCTCTACAGTGGAACATGGTAGTAGCAGTCCCCTTCGGGAGCCTGGAAAAGTCATCTCTATGAATGAATGAATGAATATTGCTTTAAGTCGCTTTCTGTACAATCATGGCAATATCGCAACAGAAATAAGCCCAAAGCCGGGACTATGCCCTACTCTTATTTCGAATGACTTCATGGGTTCTTTATAGTGCACAGTAACATATGCAGCACTGTACACTCCAGGCCGTTGAACAGTTTGCAGCACTGTATATGCACAACCACAATGACAAATATCCGGCCCGACCGGGATTCGAGCCTGGTCCCTCCAGGTTACAAGCCCCAGTTGATACGGTTCCGGACCCTGCTACAAACAGTGTCCGAGTTGGTTCACTGCAGTGTCCGACTTGGTAATGGTAGAATAGTGTCCGAGTTGGCATAGGGTCCGACCTGTCTAAAACCAGCTCAGACCCTATTTAAAAGATTTTATTAACAATACTAAGCCTACTGAATATATCAGGCCACTAAGTTTTTTTTTTTTTATCTGTTATCATTATTATTCAGGCCGCGCAATACCAAAAAAACTATTAGACTCAGAGACGGGCGGCTCGTTCACCACAGCACAAGACGGTTCACCACACAGTGGGAATAGTAGCTTAGGGCCTTTGCAACTCGAACTTAATAATTCTACACAATTATAGCTCAACCATTAGGATCTCTGGTTCAACGCAAAAGGATATCAAAATATTGTATATTGTTAGTCAATAAAAATATAAGGTTTATAAGATATTGTCACTGGTCATGCTGGTTGTATTGTCTTGTTCTTTTTGATTTTCATAAATAGTATATAATAATATTACCTTGCCCTAGAATTAGCAGCCGTCTGATTAAGAACAGGAATCATGATTACAATGTCAACTTCCCGCGGTTGTGGAATTGTTGTGGATGTACATGATGTAGCCTATGCATGTACTTTAATGTAGTGTGTTTAATCCAATAAATATTCGTGTTCGTGTGAGGATATATATATATATATGCATATCGTCCATGCACAATGTATATATATTTCAAAAATACCCTGTGAAATTAACTTCAACAGTAGATAAAACACCATCTAAAACGCAATTAACATCAACAGTGGAGTAACAACTCAACAGAGTAATGACATGACCTGCCGATTAGTGAGGTGTGATTACTAGAAATGATGATCACAAAACCAAAAAATTACAAATATTATGATATAAAGATTAATTAATAATAAGATATTACATTTTAGATTATACATATGTTGTCACTGTTGTCATTTCTTCACTTGTAGCGATGACAGAAAACATTGCTCCAGTTATGTTTTTTAATCTGACATTTCACCTTAGTATTAGCGAGAATATATATAGCCTAAAATATTCTTGATATTAGTAAATAAGTAATATGAAACTCAGTTGACATTACACTCAGCATTTAGAAGATCACGCCGACGCTTAACGCTCCTTAGTCCAAGTAGTGTCCGAGTTGGTTATATAATCATGGGGTCCGAGTTGGTATAGGGTTCGAGTTGGTTTATCATAGTGTCCGAGCTGGTAGTGTCCGAGTTGGTCTAGGGTCCGAGTTGGTATAGGGTCCGAGTTGGCATAGGGTCCGAGTCGTCCGGTTACCGTTGATACGAATGAGCCATCGGGGCCGGCCAAGTCACCTCTAAACCCTTACACTACTATGCACAACTACAATCGTTTTTACCATGTTAAATGTTTTATTAGAAGGTTTAATCAGTTATTGGGAATGAAATGCATGTTTATACATCACGATTTGCAAATGTTTGGCCTAAATAAAAAAAATGCACACACTTGGAAGTTGTGGGTCACAGTAGCGAGAAAACTTCTAGTGGGTAGAAATTTAAAATATTTAATTTAGCGCTTTAAGGGTTAACACAGATGGCTGCCCATTAGAAAATCACTATATATGAAATAATGCTTCGTCTCCTGCAAGACGTCTATAGGTTGTCTAAAAGTGCGGCTGTCCAAGTATGCATATAGGGCCTACTCATTTATACCCATTGCTATAAAGTGCCCTATTAACAATATATCTATATTTGAAATGCTATGCTCTATGGAAAAAGTATTATAGGCTTAAGCTAAATTGACCAAATAAAACTGTTCTATAAAGTTAAACTAAAAAGCACTTAAAAACTAAGGCCAAAGGCCTCATGTGTTTGGGGCGGATCTAGCAGCACAAAAAACGATGCGTTAATTAAGTGTTGCTTCAATGACGGGCCAGCGTCGTGGACATTCGATCAATAGGCTCATTCAACTCATTCGTCGTTTTTTGTCGGTTGCATAGTCACACTGCAGAATCAAAAAGACGCCTATTGGCGCAAAGTTAATGCTTCTCGGCGAAAGATGAACGCTTCTTGGCGCAAAATGTCAATTTAGAGCACTGACGGCTCACAAAAAGTGTAGAAAAAGACATACAGTTCAATTACTTAGTGTAATAGCCCCGTTCACGGAACACTAGATTGCATAAGGACAACGGTGGTGTTTATTTTACTCGTATAGGGACTTTTAGTTTGTTCAGATGAATGAAAACAGTTGGCCACCCATCCTGATAATCCGGACTTATAGTCCTTTTCAAACCCATTTTTGCTGGTAAGTAGCTATATAAACGTCATAATATAATCGAATGATATAAATTAGAGTCCAGACTGTACAACTAAACAACTGGAGAGCAAACTTGTAGCTTTATTTTGTAATTATTCGTCAAAACTAAAGTTCTTGTCTGGTTGAACGCCTATTGAAGCAATGTGCACACGCCTATCGGTGCAAATAAAATTTACCGAAATAAAAAGCATGTTATTTTCAAACATTTTTCAGTGGCAGATCCACGTAATGGATAAAGAGGGGGACGCAGGAGGTTTCTCCCACCCCACCTCCCCCCAAGATGTTTTTGTTATATTGCCTACACTGTTTTTTAGCAAGTATTATCAATAAATATGGTAGACCTATTCAACGTTATATTGCTAAGACTAGTCATACGTTTACTAATACATTTAGATGATTAGGCCTATGTATTATCAAATCTCCACAGCCCACACTTTCCATTAGAAACATTTATTTAAAAAAAAAAGATGGAGGAAGTCTTGTATATACATTTATTTGTAATATAAATAATATCACTATATCCATGGTAATAAGGTACGATGGATATTGTCAGATGTCAGCTATATAAAATAAAATCAGGCCTAAATGAAGCTATTTTGGCCGAGAAAATTTCTTGTAGCGTCACGTCCGGAGTGATGCATAAGGGGGGGGGGGAGGGGCGGGCCTAACATCTGCCCCCAACCAAGCTTCTTGAGCAGGGATATACTATTTAAAAGCGCAAAAAAATACTAAACTAACGTAAGTTAAATAGGCCTATATTGCCATAGAAAAAAGATCCGGGTTAATTATAAAATAATTATAAAAAATAAAATAAGTAGGCAGGGTCGGATCCAAGGGGGGTGGTTTGGTCGGAAAAAATAAAATCTTATTTAGGGGTTTCCCTATGGACTGGTTCCACACTCACTGAAGGACAAGCAGTGCCCAATATGCCTTAGATTGCAGGAGAAAGCCTTTGAAAATCAAAGACCCTGCGCTGCAGTAAGATATTCCTTTGTTTTAACCCCCCCCCCCCGTCAGTAAAAAGCTAGATCCGCCCCTGACTAACAAGGCCTAAGCCTACAACGGTTTGTGCTAACTAGCTAGGACTGTCGTACCAGCGAACATTAGGTTTACATTAGGTTCACATATGCATGGTCCAGCCTTTTTGCTTTGTTTTTGAGTTACGTAAATATCACAAAATTTCTCAAATTCAAAATGGCCGCTAAACGGCCATTTTAAAATAGTTTGCTCCCAAAAGTTACTCAAGTCATTGGCTGACATTGCTGTGCATATTATCCAAATGAAAAGAAGATCTGCTGGAAACTTTTTCCTGAAACGTGCTAAAGAGTATTTCTTTGTTGTGGCCCTAGTAATTAAAGGGTTGATTATATGGGAAAAAAATGTAACCAAAAATTATTCGGTGGTATCTGATGTATATGTGAAGTATGAGAGAGCAGAAGTTCTTAAACCAGCTATCATGCAAGATTTCCGAGATAGTAAGGAAAAAAATTGAAATGGCCGACTGGCGGCCATTTTGGATTTTATTAGTGCGAAATTTGTCATGGGTTATCATTGTGTGAGACCTACCATTTTGTTTTATATTTATGGTCCAGCTATTTTGCATTTTTTGACTCACTTAAATATCACAAAATTACTCAAATTCAAAATGGCTGCTAAACGGCCATTTTTAAATTTTTGCTCCCAAAAGGGAATCAGGTCATTGTCTGACATAGCTGAGCATATTTGCCAAATGAAAAAACTTTTTCCTGAAACATGGTAACAAGCTTTTCTTTGTTAGTGGACATAGTAATTAAAGGGTTGATGATATGGGGATCAAAATGTCACCGAAACAATCTGCCAGTGGTATGGGGTGGCTATCAGTGGCGTAGAACATACTAAATATAACATAATCTATCACATTATAGATAATTTATATGCAAATAGAATAAAAAAAATAACATTTGAATGAAATCGTGTCCAGTTTTGAGGTAGGGTACCAAAACTGTTTTCACTAGTCTGAGAAATGTATTAAACTTTTCCATGTAAATTTCATGTGTGGAGGCTCGTAAGATGTACTATTGTTCCGTGCACACCTTTATTTGACATAAATTGAACATTTTGGCCTTTTTTCAGACAATATTTTGAAAGATTTCTGAAAAAGTTGACAATTTGGCGTCAAGAAGCGTTGCACTTCGCCAATAGGCTTCTTTTGATTCTGCAGTGAAGAGAAATGTCTCAAAGCAGGGCCTGCACTTCATGTAGTCTTCAGTTGTATTCTGTAGTGGGAACTACACCTGCCAATGACGGGGTGGGCCTGCATTGTAGCCAGCAGTATGCTGCAGTGCGAGGGGTCAACGCATAGTGGTTGCTGGACGGTGTGTATGGTCATTTAGTGTACATACAGGATAACAACAATAGGCCTATTAACAGACCAACCACCCCACAATCACAGGTGACGTTTGTCTGTACTGGGCGATATTTCGTCTCCCAGCCGACACAATAATACGTTGAATCAATGTTGGTTTAACGTTGGTACAGCGTCGTAGAAGGTGTACCAACGTTAAACAAACATTGATTCAACGTCTTGTATCTGCTGGGCTTGTTCATGTAGCCTGCAGTGACCCAGCAAACACAAGAAATCCCCCGATGTTGGTTTAATGTTGGCCCATCGTCTGCGATGCTAGCCCACAATTGAACCAAGTTTGGGGAAATGTTTAGTGCTTGCTGGGGAGGAGTTAATGGCGACCAGCTGACCTAATTTCCCACCCTATAATGAATATTCATCATCTCCCTGTCCAATCTAAGTCCGGCTTAACGCCAAATATGGCCATACAGCACCACGTGATCACTATGTGTGTACAATATACAAAAGGACCGTCTACAAAAATCTCTTAAGGAAGGGTTTAAATCCCCTGGTGGCTCTGAAAAGAGAACAAGCGAATTTTCTTAATTTCACAATTAAGATGACACGCTTCTAGGAATTTTCTATTTCTCAAATTATCAACTTTAGACACCTTTTAGACCATTCCACCCAAATTCAATGAAATTCCATAACTCTGACGTTCTTTCTCAGGGTATGCGGGAGTATGGCGATGGCACACAGACAGTCAGGCAAACAACACGAGGTAAATTGATCACATTTGATCCAAAATTCAGAACGCAATTTTAAGTATGTCAAACATACTAAGTGAACTTAAGTGTACACGAGAGGCATAGGTTTAATAAAAGAAATGTCTCAAATGTTTATTTAAAGGATCTGTCAAAACTAACACTTTATCGGCCTTTTTCATCCAGATTTCAAGAGTTAAGACACGAGATATAGGGTAGCTACCGGCTGATTCAACACCTCATTTAGACCACCGCGACCCTCTGTTCGCCGAGGGCGCATCAAAATTAATTAAATTCTAAAATGCTTCTGTTTCCAGGTTCCTTGCCTCCCTTGCCAACCAGACATTTTCTAATGAGTATTATATACTAATGAAATATTTGGATAGGCTAAGAGAAAGTTTTTCATACAAGCTTCGAATGCCTTAATCCCACTCTCAGCACCCTTCGGGTGCTAGGGTTCACTCAGCATCTCTTAAGGAGATGTGAAACCACCTGAAGAAGCTCGAAAGCGTGTGGTTAATCAAGTATGCCCCCCGAAAAAGGCCAAATAATAAATGAAATACCTGTTTTATGAATGAAATGACGTCACGTTTTGTCCCAAATATGCGGCCAGATCAAGATAATAATGTGACTGGGGCTATCGCCCCACCCACAAAAAATATATGTGCTAAAAAATAGTGATTACGATTTAATATAATCATGATTACAGTGCTTTTCGAATATCGATTACATGTCATATTTTTTTCTCGATTACGATTATAATTACTGTTTATTGTAATGTTTACATTTATTGCACACCCGCCATATACCCAGCAAAACACAAGATATTGACTTAACCCTTACAACGCCTTATTATATTTGTTTAAACCATGGAGTCTTAAAGGGCTTCTTTTAATTTGAAATCATCATAAATGTCTTAGATCTCTCTTTTTGGTTTCTTTGAATACCTATGTTATCAGTCTACGACCACTATAAATATTTTAATTCTTTTAGTGCGGGGACCGTCTTTATACGTCGAAATCTGACGGCTTCAGACGTCAGATTCTGATGTATAAAGACGGTTCCTACGCTGAAAGGGTTTATGCTGGTTTCAAGACTGGGCACTTTCGCAGAGAATGCTAAGGTAATTTACTTGAATTTTCATCCACAATTTCAAGTGGCTGAAAATTTCTCATATTTGCTTGATTTGAGCACATTTGTAACTCTTGATGTTTAGACACTCATTCATTTCCAATATCAGTGATTTGGTAGAATAAAAAACCAAGGTAAAAACGACAATAGTCTTGATCAGCAGGACAAGGATTTATCAACATTTTGTGAGCACTTGTTTGCAACATAATTCTCTTTTACACTGATTAGGCCGTGGGCTTCTTGGGCACTGCCATTTCAAATTAACTAAGGGTTAAACAGTGTTGTGTGAACACTTGTTTGCAATATAATTCTCTTTTAACCCTTAGAGCGCCAAATTGTTTGTTTTTATTTTTCATTCATTTAAAGCTAGAATTGCTAACGCAATTTCCAGCTTCAAATGACGAAAAATAACATTATTTAGAGAAAAAAAAGACACTTTTCAAATTCATAAAAATGAATAACAGAGCATCTCCCACAAACTATCAATTTCAGTGTTAGGTCATCTACCTTATTCAGATCTAAACTTACTTGAAACCGTAAATATACAGCTCCGGCAGCATAAGGGTTAACTGATTATGCAGAGGGCTTCTTGGGCACTGCCCATTTCATATTAGATAAGGGTTGACCAACATTGTGTGAACACTTGTTTCACTAATTATGCCGTGGGCTTCTTGGGCACTGCCCATTCCATATTAGATAAGGGTTGACCAACATTGTATGAACACTTGTTTCACTAATTATGCCGTGGGCTTCTTGGGCACTGCCCATTCCATATTAGATAAGGGTTGACCAACATTGTGTGAACACTTGTTTCCCTAATTATGCCGTGGGCTTCTTGGGCACTGCCCATTCCATATTAGATAAGGGTTGACCAACATTGTGTGAACACTTGTTTCACTAATTATGCCGTGGGCTTCTTGGGCACTGCCCATTCCATATTAGATAAGGGTTGACCAACATTGTGTGAACACTTGTTTCACTAATTATGCCGTGGGCTTCTTGGGCACTGCCCATTCCATATTAGATAAGGGTTGACCAACATTGTGTGAACACTTGTTTCACTAATTATGCCGTGGGCTTCTTGGGCACTGCCCATTCCATATTAGATAAGGGTTGACCAACATTGTGTGAACACTTGTTTCACTAATTATGCCGTGGGCTTCTTGGGCACTGCCCATTCCATATTAGATAAGGGTTGACCAACATTGTGTGAACACTTGTTTCACTGATTATGCCGTGGGCTTCTTTGGCACTGCCCATTCCATATTAGATAAGGTTTAACCAACATTGTGTGAACACTTGTTTCACTAATTATGCCGTGGGCTTCTTGGGCACTGCCCATTCCATATTAGATAAGGGTTGACCAACATTGTGTGAACACTTGTTCCACTAATTATGCCGTAGGCTTCTTGGGCACTGCCCATTCCATATTAGATAAGGGCTGACCAACATTGTGTGAACACTTGTTTCACTAATTATGCCGTGGGCTTCTTGGGCACTGCCCATTCCATATTAGATAAGGGTTGACCAACATTGTGTGAACACTTGTTTCACTAATTATGCCGTGGGCTTCTTGGGCACTGCCCATTCCATATTAGATAAGGGTTGACCAACATTGTGTGAACACTTGTTTCACTAATTATGCCGTGGGCTTCTTGGGCACTGCCCATTCCATATTAGATAAGGGTTGACCAGCATTGTGTGAACACTTGTTTCACTGATTATGCCGTGGGCTTCTTGGGCACTGCCCATTCTATATTAGATAAGGTTTAACCAACATTGTGTGAACACTTGTTTCACTAATTATGCCGTGGGCTTCTTGGGCACTGCCCATTCCATATTAGATAAGGGTTGACCAACATTGTGTGAGCACTTGTTTCACTAATTATGCCGTGGGCTTCTTGGGCACTGCCCATTCCATATTAGATAAGGGTTGACCAACATTGTGTGAACACTTGTTTCACTAATTATGCCGTGGGCTTCTTGGGCACTGCCCATTCCATATTAGATAAGGTTTAACCAACATTGTGTGAACACTTGTTTCACTAATTATGCCGTGGGCTTCTTGGGCACTGCCCATTCCATACTAGATAAGGGTTGACCAACATTGTGTGAACACTTGTTTCACTAATTATGCAGAGGGCTTCTTCGGCACTGCCCACTCCATATTAGACAATGGTAAACCAACATTGTGTGAACACTTGTTTGCAATATAATTCTCTTTTACATTAATTATGCCGTGGGCTTCTTAGGCACTGCCCATTCCATATTAGACAAGGGTTGACCAACATTGTGTGAACACTTGTTTGCAATATAATTCTCTTTTACATTAATTATGCAGAGGGCTTCTCAGGCACTGCACATTTCATATTAGATAAGGTTTAACCAACATTGTGTGAACACTTGTTTGCAATATAATTATCTTTTACATTAATTATGCCGTGGGCTTCTTAGGCACTGCCCATTTCATATTAGATAAGGGTTGACCAACATTGTGTGAACACCTGTTTGCAATATAATTCTCTTTTACATTAATTATGCCGTGGGCTTCTTAGGCACTGCCCATTCCATATTAGATAAGGGTTGACCAACATTGTGTGAACACTTGTTTGCAATATAATTCTCTTTTACATTAATTATGCAGAGGGCTTCTCAGGCACTGCACATTCCATATTAGATAAGGGTTGACCAACATTGTGTGAACACCTGTTTGCAATATAATTCTCTTTTACATTAATTATGCCGTGGGCTTCTTAGGCACTGCCCATTCCATATTAGACAAGGGTTGACCAACATTGTGTGAACACTTGTTTGCAATATAATTCTCTTTTACACTAATTATGCAGAGGGCTTCTTCGGCACTGCACATTTCATATTAGATAAGGGCTAACCAACATTGTGTGAACACTTGTTTGCAATATATTTCTGGAGTCATGTGAACTAATAACAAGAATTGAAAAAAAAGCAGATTTTTATAACAAAAAAGTACATCACATACATATATCTTTATGTAAAGGAAATTTCACTTATCTGTTTTTTCCCAATATTGACCATTCAAAATTTAATATCTATTTCACTAAATAACACATGTACTGCTAATAGCATATGATGGCAAAATCTTCTAGTATTCATACTAACAAATGTATCATCAGTCCACGAGTAGAAATATTTTTTAAAATTCCATATTGATTGGGATTTAATAATGTTTTAATATAAATTAATTTTGGTAGTTTTATTTTTTGCTCATTATAATTGGATCGTAATCTTTGTCAGCGATGTTTAACATGAGGGAGCCTGCATTCAGGTACACTCTGTTCTTAGAGGCAGCAATCTGCAACAACAAAACATTGATATATCAGACAACACCAAATCCTCCTTGTCCAGGGTCAAAGGTTACAAAATAAATTACCCCTCACAGCTCTTTAACCCTTTCATCGCCAGTGCCGCATATATTCGGGGTTTCATTTTTTATTAGCACATTAAGTACCACCTTTTAAACATGTTGAAGATAAAATGTGACATCAATTAGCAAGATTTGAAAAGAGTTGACCTCCATTTTGTCAAATCTGAATAATTTTCACTCACTTTAAGTTGTGGATCACGTCAACGAAACACAACTTCAAGTGAAAATTCAAATTGAATAATTTGGCCGTTAAAGGGTTAAGTTATAGAATTGAAATTTTACCCACTTGAAGCTGTGTCTTACTTTCGCGAACCACAACTTCCAGCGTGCAAAAACCTTTATACCCTCACGATGCATTAAAGCATCATTTTACATCTCTGAAAACAGACTTAATTTTCCTACAACTAGGGGTTTTAGAATGAAAATTTCCATGAAACTTTTTTACCAATACATGGCAATTTTCCTTAATTTTTCACCCACATCAAATCATCTTCATACACTACAAGTCAAAATTGCGACAGCAATTTGCAGCTTGTAGTGGATGAAAATGACAATGGAAATTCAGGCTTGAAAGGGCTAACCCTTTAACTGGCGATCCAAATTATATTTGTTTCTTAATTTTCTATTAGCTTAGTAAATATCAGTTTTTCAACATGTTGAAGATAAATCGTGACATCAATCAGCAATATTTCAAAATCGCTAACCACCATTTTGTTAAATCTGAATTATTTTCAGCCAACTTCAAGTGGGTGAAAATTCCAATTAACTAATTTCCCGGCTGAAGGGTTGAAGGTGGAATTTGAATCAAGACATATTGATCTGGCAAATTTAATGCTAATGGTCCTTCAAGTTTTCTTAAAGGAAAAATAGTAAGTGGCTTAAAACAGTTATAGCTGTGATTAACATTTTGTATATCTGTTACAATTTATATTATGATATCAAATAGTTTTCTATGCATCAGATGGGCTACAATTAAATAACACACTAGTGGGCAATTCAATATACCAAACAAACAAAATTCGCAGACTAAAGTAGATCTATTTGTGAAAGAAGTTTTAGCAATGTATCATATCTGAAATGGCTAGAGATATATATATTTTGACAATGAAATATTATATGATTCTTTCAATGTTAGCAAAATGTGTTCCCAAAAGTAATAACTTGAAAAAATAAATGATACTTGTATGAATTATAATTATCAAAACATTAAAAATGATATTTAGTCTATTCCTACATAATTAGATCCATGAGAAAATTAGAAAAATATTATGGCACAAATGGCAAATGAGAATTGTTTGGAAAAAACATTGAAATGTTGGGAATCCTGAATAAAGTTTTGTTATACTGGCAATCGGGTGGGGAGCTAGCTCAGCAAACATGAAGCATTGATCCAATGTTTTTTAATTGCTAAACAGTGTCTACAACACTAGTCCAAGATTAAACCAACTCTAGATCAATGTGTCATGTTTGCTGGGAGTGGTTTGTTACTCACTGTTCGGGCAATACTCTGTGAAGCTCGGATTTTTCTCAATTTCAGGTAACCAGGATTTTTAGCCATAGCTTCACCAATCTAAATTTGAAAACAAGGCTAAATATGATACCACGGTATGACAAAATTCAAGGATTTCTCAAGGACATCAAGAACATTCTTCACGAATATATTCAAATAGTGAAAGTAAGATAAATTTCAATAAATAATAATATACAATATTATAATATCACTGAAACAGTGCATCAAGAGATTCTCTGTGGTACTATAAAATAATACATAGTAGCAGTGAAACCAAAAAAACTGCCCAGTCCGGGCTGGGGATCCAACCACCGACCCTGGCATCAAAATGTCGTTACCAATCGAGCTAAAGAGTTGACTCATTGGCCAGAGTAGTTATCAGTTTAGTCCACCTGACACACACCCGGCTACATACTCCCCTCTCAAATATCTACTTGTCCCTGAGCAGCCTTCAACACACTCGTGGGTTAACTTCTCCTGCCTGCCTTTTACCGCAACCCTATCTCCAGTGTTCTATACTGAAGTCAGGCCTATCTGTACTGCATTACCGTTAAGGAGAACCAGTATTGGGCGCCAATGTAACAGTGTTGAAACTGCCCAGCCCGGGGATCGAACCACCGACCCTGGCATCGTGATGCCTGAGCGTTACCAATCGAGCTGAAGAGTCGACTTGTTGGCCAGAGTAGTAATCACACCAGTCCGCCTAACACACACCCTGCTACACATAGATAAAAACCCTTGTCCTGCTGAATTGTTTGCATTGTATTTCTCATTCATTTGACGCTGGAATTGCTAACGCAATTTCCAGCTTCAAATGACAAATTAAAAAAAAAAAATTTGCAAAGATAAATCTTCTAAATCGAATAATTTGACTAGCTGAGCATCTACCACAAACTATATTATCCATTTCAGAGATATATTATTCGGTTTAAAATCTACTTGAAGCCGTATATATAGTAGGGTCTAGTAGGACAAGTGATACACATATATTCCAATGTTGATTCCTTGTCAAAAATTAAAGACTTTTAATAACTTGTTGCGAAATATTCCATTATTCATGGACATTCAAGGACTCTGATATTTTTTTGTAGAATTCGAGCACTTTTAAGGTTTTCAAGCTTTCAGTGCAAGCACCGTTTTATTACGGCATAGACGGTCCCCATACTGAAAGGGTTAAAATTCACATGCAAAATTCTTCATACAGTCCCCTGAATAAGTAAAAAAAATCTTGGTAGCAGGCCCCAATATCCCTCGGCGCCACTCTTCCTTCAGATCATGGATCTGCCCCTGACTTTGATGACTTTTCTTCCAAATGATTTTTATTGAAAATATGCCATGTAGGGCATCTATGTGGCAAGGGCATAAAAACATGTATACATAATATAAACCTGAATGCCATCAGAATAAATGATTTATTTGATATCACGCACAAAACGCAGCCGATGTCATCGATTGAATCAGAATGAGAATGTACAGCTGACCCTTTCATCCCAATCATATAGCTTCATGATGGGACTCTAAACCAGCAATATATTGCCCCTTGGAAATGAAAGTGTGTAGGTATCACATTGTAGTGATAGATACACTCTTTAATATTCAAGGGACAGATATGTAATTTTGACACCGTCAATATGTCATGTTATATCTCTAACTAGACATATGCTGGCTGCATAGTGTTTTGTGATTTCATCTTCGCCTTATTTTCATCATGTGGCAAAACAAGCCTAAATTGCAATACACGTGCAACATTTTCTTAAAACTGACTCAGATAATTTTTTTTACATTGTAAACTGTTCAGCATCCATGTCACATTTATGTAACAAATGGAATAAATTGGATTTAATACAGTGAATAAAACCTGGTATAATTCACCTGACTAACAGCGTGTTATAAATTATAATCATTGAAATAACAATGTTCTAAACTTTCATTTATTATCAGAATTTTATCAAATTGGGTCATTATCATAAACAGATGGGAAGCACTTTGCATTTCAAAGTGAATAAAAGTGATGTAGAGTCGGCATTGAAAAAGTAAAGTGCCCGCTAGTGAAAAATTATAATAAATGTAATTGATAAGATATTTTAATACACGATGTCATTTAGTATTGAATGAACATTTTTCAAATTATGTCAGATGACTTATGAGGTTAACATGGTTACCAAGCGTACATACCAATGTGGCTGATGCGGCCTCTCCCTCGGCTTGCAGAACCATCTGTTGTCTTTCCTGCCTGGCTTGCTCCACAACAAACTGTGCTCGCTGTGCTTCCTGTTGTGCTACCTGTCAAATACAAAAAAATATCCTTTATAAAAATCAACACTCAAAGGAAACCCTGACTCATTGTGCCGAGAGAGTAAGAGGGAATGATCAACTAAACAAAAGCGCACTGAAGAGTAGCCCACTGCCTAAGTAGGATAATATTTGAGAAATTAAAATTTTATAAGTCACATCTTTTTTCTATCCAATCATTGACTTTTGATGTCAGATTCCATTGTTTCATCTAGCCCCTTCTAACATGACTCAATGTCAACCTGACCTATATGTCCATCAGGCTGCCTACCAATATCCTGAAGGCACCATACCTCTTCTTTTTATCACCGCAACACTTTCAGTCCAAACTTGGTGATGATACGACACAAAAAGCGAAGTAGAAATGTTTGACATGCACTATCATTGGTGCCACACAATTACACCCATTGCATAGTTATGTTTGCACTTTGTCCAAACACGAGTTTCCTTCGGTTCTTGCTCATTTTTATTTTTCTGTGTTCAAATTTTGGGTGCTAACAAACTTCAAGCCTTGGCACAATGATCCTTAGGTATTGAGATATGTTTTATCTTTCTAAGTCATACATCATGTTTTTCAGGATTTATTCAGGATTTTCCAGAAACCTTTGGTCTCCATGTTTCATATAAAAATATTTCAGCGCCTCAACCCTTTGAAGCCTGAATTTACCATTGTCATCTTCATCCACAACAAGCCGCGAATTGCTGACGCAATTCTCGATTTATAGTGGATAAAGATGACTTGAAGCGAGTGAAAAATTGTAGAAAATTGCCATGTATTGGTTATTCAGTTTCATGGAAATTTTTCTTCTAAAACCCTTAGTTGTGGGAATATTAAATCTGTTTTCAGGGATGTGAAATAATGCTTTAATGCATCGTGGGAGCTTAAAGGGTTAAATTTATGAACTAAGCTGTTAATCCACTACATGGCTGTACTGGCTAAGATGGACCAAACTATCCACTACATGGCTGTACTGGCTAAGACGGACCAAACTACCCACTACATGGCTGTACTGGCTAAGACAGACCAAACTATCCACTACATGGCTGTACTGGCTAAGATAGACCAAACTATCCACTACATGGCTGTACTGGCTAAGACGGACCAAACTATCCACTACATGGCTGTACTGGCTAAGACGGATCAAACTATCCACTACATGGCTGTACTGGCTAAGACGGACCAAACTATCCACTACATGGCTGTACTGGCTAAGACAGACCAAACTATCCACTACATGGCTGTACTGGCTAAGATACACCAAACTATCCACTACATGGCTGTACTGGCTAAGACGGACCAAACTATCCACTACATGGCTGTACTGGCTAAGACGGACCAAACTATCCACTACATGGCTGTACTGGCTAAGACGGACCAAACTATCCACTACATGGCTGTACTGGCTAAGACGGACCAAACTATCCACTACATGGCTGTACTGGCTAAGATGGACCAAACTATCCACTACATGGCTGTACTGGCTAAGATGGACCAAACTATCCACTACATGGCTGTACTGGCTAAGACGGACCAAACTATTGACATAACATATAGTCTCAGAACACATCCTCTGGGTTCTTATTACTATCTTAATTGGGGGAGGGGTTGGGAAATGCCTTGTCAGTGCTAGGTAGCACAAATAACAGGTGGTGCCATGCCCCGTTTTGTGGAACATTGATGGTTTTTAGTCTTTAGACCATGTGTAATAATTCAAGGCGAGATCAATTTGTATGCCAACAAGACAGTTTGTATGTATTTCCCCCTCCCCTCCCGAAGATAAAGGTACTTTCCCTAGCCTGCTGAATCCCAGATAAAAACACTGTTTTTTGCTGTAAAAACTGGATAGTCAACAATATTCTTAATAGTTACGAGTATATATAAAAACAAAACTGAAAGTTGTCTATGTCCTCATCAAAGTGATTTATATTGGTTGAAAAGATGTAAAACTTGGCACGGTCTATGTCATATGTCAATGTACGGGTATGTCATAAACGCCAAAATAAAGAGCATAAATAATACCCTGCCATTATTATTTTTTATTGAATTATCTTGAAAATTAAATTAAATCCTTAGTAAATTTATCTGACTTAGTAACATAAATTATGTTTACTAGTTGGAATACAAACCTGCTTGGATTCCACAGCACTTGTATATTCTTTCCCGAATGTGAGTTCTGTGATGGCTACATCATCTAGAATAATGTTGAAATCTCTGGCTCTCTCCGTTAATTGTTTTCTCACCATCAAACTCACGTTCTGTCTTTGTGTTATCAATTGTGATGCATTGAATTTGGCCACAACACTTTTAAGCACCTAAGATTATAGAGAAATCAGGCATATAAAGATCATCACAAATATTGTCATGCAAACCTACATCAATTTCGAAAGGGGTAAATAGTTGTGAAACGACAGCTATTTTTTACATAGTACTGACCTGTTTACATATTGACAATAGTATGTACAGCTACTTTTAGATATATTAGCTAGAGCACTGACCTCGTTACAGATAGACGGTAGTACTCTTTCATCAAAGTCTAGACCGATGTGTCTGTAGAGCGCAGGAAGCTGCTGGGAATCAGGTCGGGAGAGAACACGAAGTGAGATGTTCACCATCTGTAAATCTACAACAATTAACAGAATATTAATGTTAACAGAATATTAACCCTCCTAACACAGTAGACATTCTATCTTTATATAAGCACAAGTATAACCAGTTGCTCAGAGTAAAATGTGCTTACAATCTTGAAAAACAGGCATGTTAGGACTTAAATTTCACAAATCACACAAATTTGCAGGGGTTGATGTGCTGCTGAACATGTCCTGTAACGCTTTCAAGAATTAGAAGGCTTCAAAATAAATCAAAAATCCCTGAAAAATAGAAAAAAAATGTTTGTAATACATCATATAATTTAATTTTTCTACTTTTCCTCAGAAGCGGCGTTCAGCACAGATAAGAAATAGGTGGGGACATTTGTCTCGCTACCCTGGAAAAAAAAAAGACATTTGACCACTAAGTGCGCAATTGACGCGATATCACGGCTTGTGCTGAACACTGCAGAAGTAATATATTTCATTATTTAAGCCAGGGATTGTCTAGTTATTCTAGCTTCAAATGAAGTAACCAGAGTGTCAAAGACAAAGAAGCTCATCCTTAATTACCTAAGGCATAACTTAATTACGAGTAAACATTTCTGAAATCTGTGAGGAATTTCAATGCACAGGACCAAGCTCTTTCAAAAAAAATTAAAATAAGCTAAGACTTGAGTGAGAAGCATTTCTTTTGAATTGTGAACAGATTGTCCTAATTCGGTCTGAATTAGATTATAAAATAATTTATATTTCTGAAATCCGTCAGGACGTTCTCTGCACAGCCACAAGCTCTTTCAAACAAACCAAACAAAATTTAAATCAGCTATGAATTGAGGGAGGAGAAGCATTTCTTGTAAATTGTGGACAGACGACAGACCAGACACAATAGTATAAGCTCACAGTAGGCATAAAGGCCGGATGAGTTAACCAGCATCACAAGCAGTCCACAATTTTGGACAAAATTACAAGCATGACCAAAGGGCTAGATAACTTGTTAAAATTAGAGAGTACATGTACTAAAGTTTATTTTTATTTTTGCTGACAATAATGTTAGCAAAAATAAACCTGTCCTGCTGATCACGACTATTGTTGTTTTTAATCTGTTTTATTAGCCGATCAAATCACTGTTATTGGGATTGAAATGACTGCTTAAACATCAAGATTTATGAAAAAACAAAACAAATGTGAGTAATTTTAAAGCACTTGAGGTTGTGGATAGCCGGACACTACCTCAAGTGGTTGAAAATTTAAATAAATTAACTCTGTAGGATAAGGGTTATTGTTTCTTTGTTTGCTAGGAGCAAGCTCTTTCACTTTCATTTCACTTGAAATTTTAGTTTCCATAGTGAATTCAAAAGAGTGATGCCACCCAGGTGAATGAAACTATTTAAGTAGCTGTACGTATGCCAAAGTACCAGGGGCCCATCCCACGAACCATCTTAAAATTAAGATCATCTTAATTTTCTCTTATTTGCATTAAAAAATTTAGGATGATCCTAACTTTTCTAATGCAAATAAGAGAAAGTTAAAATGATCTTAATTTTGAGATGGTTAGTGGGATGGTCCCCTGTACCTGGGTACTCTGAATACATGTACCTGCACCTGAATATTTTATGAGTGCCTGCACCTGACCCCAACATCATTTCATCAATATTAGCAGACACAATAAAATGACTTCCACAAAAAGCCATAAATTTGTATACCTTTGCTGCCCGTAGGAGATGAAATCTTTCTTGGTCTGGCACGAATATCATATATTATGGGATAATGAAACCAAGGTATCCTGAAAAAATAATGCAATCAGGTATAGTAGAAAAAATTAAAACAGGAAAAATAAAAGAATTATATACAGTCAAAGCTGCTGCATTATTTTTGTCAAAGGATTAAACAAAAATTAAACCTACTTTTTAAAACAAATTTTAAATCAATTGTTTTATAAAGCAAAATCAAATAATTTGGGCTTTGGAGAAAAAGTTTTTTTTAATGAACAATAATTATTAATCCCATGTGTTAATTTATACAATATGTATCATTTTTACCCACTTTAACATGTATGTTTCTCGGCTGTAGTAATAAGATTTGTATTATTCAAGTTAATGATCAAAGTGTAATTATATCCAAACAGCTTTACCTAAAATGAAGTCCTTCTTTGTAAATGTCAGGTTGAATACCTTTGATACGACTGAAAATAATAGCTCTGTGTCCACCCTCCACTGAAACATCAAAATAACACAATTCATCAGCATATTCCAATATAATACACACATCCAATCTGATATAACTAAATGAGGTCGCATGATTGTTATTTCCATAACAGGGTAGGTGAACTGTGATTTTTGCCAGCCTGGTGACTTTTAACTAGACCTGGAAGTTGTACGTAGGGCTAAAACTATGAAAACTTTAACTGGCGATTGTCACTGTTTCTGTCATGTTTTGTGGATGATTTTTCGGCGTTTTGTCGCTGTTTGCAGCTGGTTTGTTTGTTTGTTTGGGATAGCTAGCCATGAGAGCTCACCGCCCGGGGCCCTTTCACAATATATTGATCGCTCATACCTTGCCACTGGTTACAATTCATTTTTCCCCAGGTCGATTGAGGCCAGCGATGTAGACGACGGGCCAACATCGGTGTCCCATCTTCAATGAGAGTACACACACATGTTTTCACGTAATCTAACCCACGGCCTGTGAAGGTCATGAGTAGCCATGGCTAGAACCCCCTAACAAAATGGGAGATATTCCTGATGGTACTGAAACTAAAATACCGCAACAATTTATTAGGCAAATATTTGTTTATATAAGAATCAGCAACATTTCAATTACATTTAGTCATGACCAGCTTGTTTTCTGCTCACTAAGCATGCCAAGCCTCTCTTCAAACAACGCTGAATAGTCGGGAGAAACTAATGCAGTGATGCACAACTCACAATTTCAGCATGGGAGTCTTAATGACACATATTGGCAGCACTACGTGCGGCGAGTTGGCATATTTTAATATTGAAATAATGGCTGATGTGATATTTTTCGGCTTGCAAAAATGTTATATAGTGGGATCTGAGAAGATTGACTGGTAATTACTTGGAGCACTTGGTTAATTCAGCCAGGTGACCAGTGATTCTAAACCAATGGCCCAGAAAAAGACATTTAAAGATGGTTTACAAAAATTCATGGAAATTGATAAAGAATTGACTGTGAAAACAGCGGAAAACATGCAACGGCATGTCACAGCTTTAATGCGACTTCCAGTAGGCCTATATAGTGCGTGTAATGGTCTAGTCACAAAATTAAGTGTAGGCCCAGCCCTATAGTGACTATAGTCCTAGTGACTATACCTAAAGGTGAAAGTGTTTTTCCTGACAACTAACTTTAAGAAAAACTTCACTCCTCAGGTTATTAACCCTTACACCATCCCAGTAGTTTCAAATAAAAAAAAAGTTTAGTTTTGTAGTGTCTTCCCATATGTGTTTAAGATGGCTAACTGACTGATTTTGAAATATAATAGCTTTTATTAGGAGTTGTTCATCAGATGTTTTTTATGAAGAAAAAACATGCCAAAAATTACTTGTAGGCAACCACACATGCTGCAAATCGCATGCAGCAGTGTAAGGGTTAAGGTGTCTCTGCAACACGTTTTTTCATTTTTATACACATGACATGGCCAGTCCAAACTCTGATCAGCCTGTACAGTAGCCTACTTTCACCACAATTGTCACACATCGGCCTACAATTTGCCGTCTCAAAATTTAAACAAACATGATTGGGATGCAGACACAAAGACATAATCTGACAGACTTGGGGGCTGAGACTGTCTGGGGAATTGACAACCAATAAATATATGCTTCTCCCTGGATAAAAAGGAGGCTCAGATACGCACCAGTATGTACCTTGGGAGCGTCTAAAATTAAAAAAAAATCTGCGCAGGTGGGGGATTTTGAACCCCTCTCCCTCCCTGCACCTTCCCCCAGATATCTGCAGCTTCGCCTCACTGCGTTGTAATGGCTATGCTGTTTTGTGTCTCCACCTGCAACTCTTGACTCTTATTGACACCCCTGCATGTTGCATATATTGTTCATTTATTTCGAACATTTCCAAATGGATTCAGGATTCCTTCGAGCACATGTCTGTTTTTATTTTAACGTGCTACAACTATCTGTAAGAAATTAATAAAAAATGAAATTTTACTGATTTTAAGTTTTAGAACCCGTCAAAACTCAGCATTTTCTGGTAGGTAAATTAGGAAAAACTATTTTCATTAGGATAAAAACCAGAGTGTCAATGACACAGAAGCTCATTCTCCATCAGGGCATAAGGTAATTACAAAATAAAATTTCTCAAATCCGTCAGACAGTTCTATGCACAAGCACGAGCTTCTTCAAAAAACTAAACATAATTGAAATCAGCATAAAATTGAGGGAGAAGCATTTTTTTGAGAATGCTACTAATTAGGACTTAATAAGGGCATAAGTTGATTAAAAAATAAAATAATTTGATATTAGGTCATAACATAAGAAATCTGTGAGGACGTTCTATGCACAAACACAAGCTTTTTAAACAAAAATTAAGCTCGGATAAGAATTGTGGGAAGTTTCTTGGGACAGACTATATGATGCACCACGCGGTACCCTGGGGTACCAAATAGCAATCCACCATTTTGTTTAATTATTAAATTTATTTTTCAGGGCTGTACCCTGGGTACCAAAAAGTGTAAAATAATTTTTAAAGAGGGCAAAAATAGATGTGAAAAGTTCTTATTTTGCAAAATATTATTGTTTTGGGGTCATTTTCTTCACTAAGGACTATTGGTAAAACATCTTTCAATGTCGGAACTTGCTGCAACGCAAATTGCCACCGCATTCACTAGGTGGCGCTGCAAATCATGTGGTACCCCGGTGACGGTGTACCGCATGTTGCATCATATGTTGAAGATTGTCCTAATTAGGTTGTAATTAGGTCATAAGGTAATCAATAATTAAAATTTCTACAATTTGCAAAGAAGTTTTATGCACAGGCACAAGCTCTTTCTTTCAAACAAAAAGAAAAGTCTAAAGTTGCAGTCAACTTCCACCAGCGTTGGGTGTTTTTCGCTGATTTCTCAGTCAATTCTGAATCAATTTTCATGAAATTTTACAAGCATTCTTTTCAACTATTACGGCGCCTACCCTGAAAATTTCGTGAAATTTGAATGAGTATTTCAAAAGTTAGACCATTTGACAAAAAGTGGAATTTCGTGAGTGAAGCTGATAGCGTGCAATGGGTTTATAGAGGAGTGTCATAATTCGCAAAAACTACATGTCAAATGGTCTAACTTTTAAACTACATGATATTTTTCCCTGGAATTTTCAAGGCAGGTGCCGTAAGACTAGAAACTAAAGCTTGTCCTTTAACTTAAAGAGTGCTGTGAGGCCTGAGTGTATCGTTCATTATAACGTTACATGTAAGTCGACTATGGAACGGGTATTATGTGTGGTGAGACGATAACCAGCACTGGTACTGTGGTAGCATGATCAGCGACCTCACATATTATCGCCCATACCGAAAGTTGAAAAGTCTTCTTGTCGAACCATTTCCTGAGTTAAATGCTGAAATACAAGTAGTCTATACAGTGTGGATGCAAAATTTTATTTGGAACACAAAAACAAACATTTTTTGTATTTTATTTACAAAGTAATATTTATGAAATGTTTTTTGTCTGGGACTCCGACTGGGTCATGCTGAAGCGGCGTGCCCTGACAATGTAATGGGCGATATCGGGAAGAATAAAATTCTGAACGGCGGATTTTCATTTCTCGCACCTGTATACATTGACTGGTAAAGTGCGTAGGCTGCACCGCCAGCGGCTGCCAGTAGACCTAAACCTAACCCTGCGCCTTTACTGCCTTTCTGCAGTCTTCCAGCAAAATCTTTCACTTTATTCGGGTCCATTTTATTTCGCCGATTGTAAGCTGTTGACCTCCAAACCCAAATTATCACATGGACATCATGGTAGACGTGTCACGTGGTTGACTGTCATGATTTCATGCAAATAATGAGGTTGAATATATCGACTGATGTTCTAAACTTACCAACTCAATACATCCATGTTCATTATCCTCATGAAGTTCCATTAGTCTATTTTTTTGATATGCCTAAAGTGTGCTCATATTATAACACTCCCAACATTAACATAATTTTAAATAAATAGCCAAATTAGTGAAAAAAAGCCACAAAAGCATTTTACAAATACGCCAACAGCAAAACGAAAGTTTGACAAGGCATATCCGATCAGGAGAAACCTGACAGAACCCTGACGACTTCGGACAAGAAAAAGGCTGAAACACTATGACTTTTGAATATTGACTTCGCAGTCCTCCTCAGTGGAGTATCAGGCGAAGGGATAGTGCTGAGCGGCCGACCATACTATAATCGCTCAGTTGGCTCTTGAAAGCTGCTATTTATCTGGATTTAATAGCAGCTGGTGGAAGGTGATTCCAATCAGGTATAGTTTTGTACAAAAAGGAATTTTGTCCCAGCGTGGTGTTAGCTCTAATGTGTTTAAATATTTGTTTATGTCCACCACGAGTCTTTTCGTCTGCTGTCACTGACAGGTACAGCGATTAATCCATTCAAAATTTTGTACAGGCTTCATTGTCAGTCTGAAGTTCTTCCTTCTAGTTTGTAAGTCAGTGTAGCCTACATCTTGGATAAGAGCTGTCACACTTAATTTAAGCTGGTAGTTGTTTGTTACGAAACGTGCAGCACCTCTTTGAATTTTGTTTAATTTAACGACACCACCTTGCCTCTATGGATCCCATACAAGACAAGAGTATTCCAAAAGTGACGGAACCATTGAAAAATATGCAATCTCATTTAATTTTGTCGGACATCCCTTTAAATTTCTCCTCAAGAAACCCAGTGTGGAATTCGCCTTACTCGCAATTTTGGATATGTGATCCCCTCATTCCAGGTTCTCACTGATGCTGACTCCTGAGTAAGGTGTACTTGATAATTTCTTGAGTGTGACCCCTTGAGCTGATAGTGAGAAGCTATCTCTTTAGCCCGGGTCTTTGCACTTCGAGGACAGAACACTTGAATGGGTTGAATTTCATCCCAGGGGCGGATCTAGCTTTTCAGTGAGGGGTGGGGGGGGGGGGGTTAAAATTTTATTGGAGCCGCCACTGTATCCGCCAAGTGTCTGCCCAGTGCTCCAACTTAGTTAGGTCTTCCTGTAGTTTTTTTTGATCAGCCTTAGTTCTAATGAGCCGGTAAAGGAGGCAGTCGTCAGCAAAGAGTCGAACATCAGATGAGACCGAGGATGGAAGGTCATTAATGTAGCATAGAAATATGATCGGACCAAGTACTGTACCCTGTGGCACACCAGATCTTACATGAGCAGTGTCCGAAAAGCTACCATCTACTACTTTTTTTTTGGATCGAGTGATGAGAAAATTTTGAATCCAAAGTAATGTGGATCCCCTAATTCCGTAGTAATCAAGTTTGTGGAGTAAACGTTGGTGGGGAACTACATCGAAAGCCTTACTAAAGTCTAATACAATTAAATCTGTCTAAATTTTATCCTCATAATTTTGAACCAGGTCTTCAGTGATCAATAGTAATTGACTTTTGCATGAATGCTTTGCACGGAAACTGTGTTGCACAGATATTAAAATTTTGTTTTTTGTAAAGTCGGTCATTGTACTCTTGCAAATAATGTGTTCGAGCAATTTGGCACAAACACATGTCAGGTTGAAAACAGGGGCTACATAAGCCTTGAGCCATTCATCGGGCAATTTTCTAGTCTGAATAGATTGCTCGAAAATGTCTTTCAAAAAAGGAGATATCTACTTGGCAGTATTTTTGAGGAGTAAATTTGGAAGCTCATCAGGTCCTGGTGCTTTATCGGCGTTCAATTCACACGATAATTTAGTTATGCCAGATTCAGTAATTTCAATTTTATCTATGTCAGTTGTTGATGGTACTTCTAATTTAGGCATATTAGTGGTGTCCTCATCAGTAAATACTGAGCAAAACTGTTGGTTGAGGATTTCGGCCCTGCGTCTGCTGTCTGAATGCAGTTGGCCATCATGCAATAAAGGAGAGACACCACACCTATCCTGGCGCTGTGATTTTATATAGCGCCAGAAAGGCTTTGAATTTTGAGTTTCCAGAGATGTTATAAGTTTGTCGTTGATAAAGGACCAACGGGCACGTCTAAGATTGCGCTGCGTGTCCCGTTTCTGTAATTTGTATTTTGCCCAAAGGTCAGGTCGTTTTGATGTTTTCGCCCTGTTATAAAGTCTTGCCTTTTTCCGAATAGCCTTGCCGAGCGATTTATCAAGCCAGGGCAAGTTCTAGCGTTTAGATGTTAATTTTGTTGGAACAAATTTATTCAGGCAGTCTATCAAGATAGGCTCAACCATTTTACATTTACCCAATTATTGTGGCTGTGTTTGGAAAAAGAGGCCCAATGTCTTCTAATTTCTTTCCTGATGTTTTCTCAACTTGTTTTTTTTTAAACTGACGCACTGGGCGAGCAGTTGAGCGTCGATATGAGGGATTGATGTCGGCCTCAGTCAGCACTGCATAGTGGTCCGAAATTCCGGGTACACTGCGGGATGATTTAATTAAGCCAGGCTTGCTTGTTATGCGAAGGTCTAAAATGTTTTTATCTCTGGTGGGTTGTTTTTGTACTTGTACAAAAGATGTTCGCACTGCCCCTTGTTGGTTGCTGAGGACAAAACTAGACTATTTTCCCAGTCTATGTCCACTCAATAGCATTTTCAGCAGTGAGAGTGTTTTCACAGTTGAGGAAAGTGAAAGTCCAGCAGTCCCAAAAAGCACGGTGAAAGAATTACGGTGTGTGGAGTGCAGTCAACTCATCCCCCATACCAACTCATCCCCTGGTATATCAGGGGATAAGTTGGTATGGGTGTTAACGGGCTGGGGATGAGTTGGTCATGTGTGATGAGTTGGTATTAACTTGTCTTTAATGATATTTGATTATGTTTGATGATGATCACTTAAATGTATAATTATATATGTTTTAAAATTTGACTTGAATAAAATATAATCTAAGCATATTAGGTTTATGCCTAACAAGATCTTTGTTGTAATAATAACAGAATAATAACAGAAGACAATGTTTAAAAACGTATATTATAAATTATTCGCTATTTTTATTTCGTCAGTCTATTGTTGAAAATAGTTAATAATTCTTGATATATATTTTTATAGTTACTCTTTAAGTCTTTAGCACGGCTATGTTGCTTTTTAATATTAGCCAATTAAGAAGTCAGTTATGTTGTTATTTCGCAAGTCTAGCTATTGCTATAAATAGTTAATAATTCTTTATATATATTTTTATAGTTAACCCTTTAAGTTTTAGTTATCTCACCATTCGATCCACTGTTATACCTAATTGTACTTCACAGTCTGCCCCCACTATAATAGTATAGTATTTCATAAACTGTGATTATGAGAACAATTGCCAGCACTAAATTCCTAAATCCCTGCAATGTTGATGCGTTAACAGTGATCCAACCATCACACCTCCTCCTTTTATTTTTGAACAGCGCTAAAAAAATATCAACGTTGATGCCAGGTCACGTTGACGCATATATCACATCTATGCCAACACTCACGGCTTTCACAAGTCAGCGTTTTCAGGGATTATCACTTCTACAAATATTTTATATTTCTTAAAAGACTATGGGTTAGGGGAGGACAGGGATAACTGGGACCCCGCTGATAACGCCCGTTGTTTAAAGCCAATCAGTTTCTAGGAAACATTTTTTCTGTGGCTCTTAGTTGCCTTCACCACATATTTTTCCAGAATCAAATTGCAGACAACTGTGTTAGTACAGTGACAAAACTAAGATTTATAGTATAAAAAGTTGTTTTTCTGCCTCTGTGTAAATGTGTAAAGCAAGTTGAATATATGTAGACTACCTCACATTTACTGTGTTTGGGGCCTATCTTTGCTACATTCTTCGTGGATATGTATAAGCTAAATGTTGTTTACTATTTTGATTTTTAAGTAAGTGAATGCGTTATAAATCTGGTAGGCATGGGGAGAACTGGGACTATGCGTAATGGCATGCATGGGGAGAACTGGGACATGACATCCCACAGCTAATTTCGGGAGATAAAAGAAGCATTCCGAAAAAAACAACAATTTTTTTTCAAGAGATAAAAAACATTTTTCCAGCTATGTTTTTGTTTGTTTGTTTTTTTCGTCGCCCTCAATTACTTTTTGTTAAATAGATCCAAAGTTTTTTTTATTTCGTCGCCCTCATCAACTTGTCTAGAAATTTGTCCAAGGTTTTTTTATTTTGTCGCCCTCATTACCTTTTCCAAAAATTGGTTCAATTTTTTTTTTTTTTAATGTTTTTTTTACCGCCCTCCCTCATTAGATTTTGGATTTTTTCTGATCTAAAACAGAAAAATTAAACATAGTGGCCTAAGTTAAACAAATACAAAAATCAGTAATTTTCACCCACTTGAAGCTGTGGGTCGCGGTCAGCGGTTAATGTCTGCCACGCCTCAATCGTAGGTGTTGGCATCTCTGTTGGATATGATACGTCACAATAAACACGAGAAGTTGTTCAGATGCTGGGACAATGCTGGCCAGCGTTGGCCCAACATCGGGACAACGTCTCGTGTTTGTTGAGGCATTGACATTGTGAACACAGAGAGACACGTACAGGTGCTAATGAGTAGTACGTGGCGTGCTTGACTTGCGATCGTTAGATCATACCAACAGGCTTTTAACAATGAAAAAAATGTTTATACATAATGATATTATTATTAAGAAAAAAAGCCTTCTTATGTTTTACTTGATATCTTGTTCATTTTTTTAATCAATAGACATACGTGGCAAAAATGGCGTTTACATTTTGACTGCATGTGACCAGTGCATTTGTGGTCGCATGGGTCTGCAAATTTGTTACATACTGATGTGCTGGGCATGACACTGTGACATGGAAATTACATATAAGATGTAAAATGAAGAAATAGTTTTATTTTTTTTATTTTTTTTGACGAAGTAATATAGACTCCTATAGTCCTATAGCATGCATTCACTAAATCAAATCAAATAAAAAAGCGTCACAACTCACAATTATAACTAGCTAGCTGAGAAATGAATCGGGCTTTAGGTCGCCTTTGTGCGCATACAGGCTATATTGGGCCACGATAACCTCCTAAGGATGGTGAGATGACACTGCCCTCCAGACACAGGGTTCCAAATTGAAACCCTGGAGGTCTGAGGTTGAGCACGTTAGCTCTCGGTGATGGAGGTTCCCCACAATACTGAGTTTTAAGAGTGGATAGAGAAGAAACATTTTTGTTTCTTTCAAACCGCCGAGACCGGGAAACGAGCCCCGAACTAAGCGTGAAAGGCAGCGGTGCTAACCACTACCCTAGGGCCCCGCCCTTCAACACTAAGTGGATAGCTAAGCTAGCTGAGACTTGATTAAGCTGAGTGACGACGTGACCCGAGTCCACGCTATGAATACCATTAACAATAATTAATACGGCGACACCACTCCACTAAATGTGTTGAAAGTGATGACGAGAGGTAGATTGATCGATTGAAAGCCCACTCGCATAATAATATGACTCTGATATGAATATATATTATATTATAATTATTATTATATATATTAGAGACATATTATTATGAATGTACAGTATCATCTCATCCGAAAACATATCTTTGAATAGTCCAAGCTGGGGGACTCTTGCGCTGTATGCTCCAGAAACAGAGTGGATCAGCCTGATATAATCTTTGAATAAACATAGGGGCCTGATTGTGTGCGGTTATACACTGAACGCAGTAGGCCTAAGTGTCCCGTCCCCCTCCGAGCCTCGACACTAAGGTTACACTTACGGTCATAACCATAGAAAATATATATGATAGATTCTGTGTAGACCTAAAATAAACAGTGGGCCTACATTATATACTACAACGCATAATATGATAACATAGAAATAGTGTAGGCTAAATATATGTACAGGTATCTATGCTTTAAATAAATAGTAGCCCAAAAAAACACTCTAGAAAACATAGAAACAAATTTTAAGATATATATATATAGGCCCTATGCCATGATATGGGTAAAACCAAAAATTTGGGTAACTTTGTAGCATCAAAAATGGCAGTGAGGTGACCATCAAAGAGGAGGAAAACTACTTTATAGGTTTGGTGCACTGATCCCAATAGAGCATGAAAAAGCCACTGGCTGCGCTAGAAATTTTTTTTTTGCTTCAAAAATCATTTTAAAAAAGTTGCAGCATTCCACTTACTACTCCGTTACCAAATCCAAACCATTTAAAAAATTATGTTACTTTGTTTAGCTTGACATCACACTTTTAAACGTGATATCCTTATTGAAGCATAATACTAAACAATCGTACATCAAAACTGCTAAAAATTTAAAAAAAAATTGATGGGATGAACAAAAATCTTTATTTCAACTCCGTTACCAAGCCAAAAAGTACTCAACTCCGTTACCAAATGTTTGGCTCGACATAAATATAAACTGTATATTTTCTCATCATAACATCGATCACAAATGGGTGCTCTATTAATATGGGGACAACGAGCCATGTTTTAAAAGACTATATCATCAATCATTATGACTGTAAAACCCATAAAATTTGACAATTCACCACTCCGTTCCCTTTTCTTGGTAGCGGAGTAGAGTGGAACGGAGTAGTAAAATTAAAAGTATTCTAGGGATTAATGAAAAGATCTGGGCAATAATTCAAAAATATATCATACGGGTGGAAATAGTCCCCATAGCAACTGTTGTAGGCATACAATCATAAAACCCAACTCGTTTTTATACCCACAAGGCTAGGAACAGTGTAGTAAAAACAAAAGTATATTTTCTAACTTTTTAGTAATACCTGTTTCGAATAACTTGTCATTCAACAATATTAATTCTTTCAAGGTGAAAAACTCGTATAAGGCCCTTTAGTGTGTCAAACTACACTTGATATAAGTTTAGTTCATGATTATTCACTTGATGGGGCATGCTACAATAATGGTAACGGAGTAGAGTGCAAATGTGGGGACATGTATATTCATCAAAATTATTTATATCGATATCAATTTTAAGTCGAATTTTGATCATTGATTAGTTAAAGTGAACAATGTCTAGCCATGAAATGTAATTGTTAGAATTATATTGTGATTTTGTATCCTACAGTGAAGTTTTAAATAGTGGAATTTTCTCTGGGGACATGCCATTTTCCACGTTTCCATGACATAGAGCTCTTATAAAACCATATATATATATATTTTTTTACAAATAATCTAAACATTATTAAGTAGTAATGCCTAAACGTGAAGTTGCACCATTTATTTTTAATATTATTATATTTAAATCAAAATGCGGACCTCTTAAGTCCTGGGGACACTAATTTTATGTAAAATTACCCCAATTTTTGGTTTTACCCATATAGGCCTACAAGTTGGTAGGCCTATACATTAACTAGAGTATATATATGTAACAAAAAAACAATATGTATTAATATGTATGTATTAAAACATTATAATGTCATTTTGAAAATAAACAATGTACAAATTCTACTACAATAAACATTATAGCCGGCAATATCTATTATATCTATAGATGTAATCGTTCGAAATAAATGTACAGGATAACAATAATAATGGGTGATCATAATCATTTTTATTAGAGATAATAAGGATAATTAGCTATTCACGCAAGACATGGCACTAACACAACAAACCTACAACTTGATTTGAACTAGTGATTAATTAATTCATACCATATTCACTCACGACCTAGAAATATACATGTATTTTTTATGATCATGACAGTCGACTCGAGTTGCCAGAGGACGATATTGTTGATCACAAATTCCTAACCATTTCGGATCTCTTTTTCCAGCCTTACATCCGTTTACCAGTGTTTACGATTTGGCGCCAAGTAGTTGTCGTCGTCGACAGAAAACCGATTGTAATCAACTTAAGGCTTCAGGGTGTCGACGCAAGTGAAAGTTAGTTAATCAAATAGAGTAATTGACTACGCTGTCAGCTGTGAATGCGTTAAAATTACCGATTCGCAATTAGTCATTTTATTGCGTCATTCATTTTGTTGATTGTCATTCGAGGTCTAGCTCGGGGATTTGTTTTGCTGTTGCGAATCTATTGTTGGTTAATCAATTCCTGATTGTACGCTTCCACGGCTTCCCTGGGGCTTGATCAGTTTATGAGCACAAGGTGGTGGCTTGGTGTGATAAACAAAACGACACTGCTGACAGTGACACTGTCGGTGAGAATAAAAGTTTGTGAATCCCCGAAGTTGGCACATGACTGTGGCAGCCACTGACTGAACACAGACTGATGTGCTAGATTCTTGTCTTCAGTATTGTAACTTGATTAAATAGGGCTGTCAGAATAGTTAAAGCTCTCAATCAGAACAAGTCTTCCACACAGGAAAGGTGACATTCACATAGATCTGTCTAGTCGTAGAAAATATGTTATCAGTCTAAGTCGTATTGTCGATTGTATTTAATAGGTTTATAGACCTATTTTAATTTAAAATTCAAAGCACAAACTGCACATGTAGGCCTCAAGATTCCAAAGAAAATTTAGAAATAGTCCTATTACTGATCTACATTTTAAACCTTTTCTTTTTCAGAGCTCATCTGAAATGGCATCACAGACAACAGAAAATGGAAAGGAAGAGTTTGATGATGGTGTATCAATGGTGGATGTGTTAAAAGGAGAAGAACAGCTTGACGAAGATGCTGCAGCTGTTCTGGGTGCAGGAGATCCAAAAAACTGCACGTATGAGCAAGGATATGCTGATCGGCAGCCGTTGTATGCTTGTAAAACTTGCATGAGTGAAGGAGATGCAAAACCCGCTGGAGTTTGTCTTGCATGTAGCCTGGAATGTCATGATAAACATGATTTAGTAGAATTGTACACAAAAAGAAATTTCCGTTGCGATTGCGGCAATAAAAAATTCCCTGAACTCACATGTAAGTTGCAGCCTGAGAGAGAAGATACCAATTCAGCTAACCAGTACAACCAGAACTTCAAAGGGTTGTATTGTATCTGCAACCGACCATACCCTGATTCTGATAATGATGAAGATGACTGTATGATACAGTGTGTTGTTTGTGAAGACTGGTATCACAGTCGACATCTTGGGTGTGAACTTCCTAAAGAAAACAGCTATGACGAGATGATTTGTAAAGAATGCACGGAAAAAGCAAGTTTTTTGAGGAATTACCCCAAGCTTTGTGTGACTGCTGATGGCAAGTCCGAATGTGATGAGACAGAAACAGTCGATGTGGTTTCCACTGATGCAGGCACAAGTGATGCATCAGGTATACAAGATGTAGAAAAGTGTCTCATTAGCAATGCTGGAGATGGTTCAAAGCATAAAGGATCTACCTTTTGGACTGAAAGTTGGAGAAATAAACTTTGTCAGTGTTCTAAGTGTAAGATAATGTATGATTCTCTCAATTTAGCATTCTTATTTGAAGAGAGTGATCCGATAAGTGTGTATGAAGAGAAAGGAAAAAACAGAAAAATGTCGCGATACGAGACAGGGCTACAGGCTTTATCAAGCATTGATCGCATACAGCAAGTTGAAGTGCTTCACGAGTACAATGACATGAAATCAGAATTGACTGATTTCTTAAAAACATTTGCAGACAATAAGAAAGTTGTGAGAAAGGAAGATATTGAGGAATTTTTTGAAGGAATGCATGCAAAGAAGAAACAAAAAATGTCAAACACAAACCAATATTACTGTAAATGAGATGCCATAAACATTTTCAGACAATTATAAGCCATATTAAAAAATCTGTTTTTAGCAAATTTTACTTAAGTTTGTGATTATTTGAGAGACTTTGGACAGTTGTAAAGTAATGTACTATAGTTGCATTTAAAATACATTTTTAAGTAATATATAAGTGGTCTGGATACCTTGAAATTGATATTTATTTATAAGGAACATTTAACTCGAAATAAAATATTAAATGTTTACTTTTTTTCTTTTTGTTCAATAAAATAAAATACATGGATTCATTCGCTTTTCATAGACTACCAATTATCTTTAGCCATCAAAAAGTGGTTTGTACAGGGAGTGGTGAATTTTCAATGTTGATCCACCGACATTATAAAAAAAACAATTATACCCTTTGAATAAGGCCTACCAACAAAGGCGTCGTCAACTTATTTTCTAGAGATACCGGCATACTAGAATGAGGCCAAATCAAATAATGCTGCAGCCTGCCCTTTCCATTCCACACGGGCGATCAGCGCGGGAGAAACCTTTCCATTGGCACGTCCAAATGCACAAGTAGCCTACAGCCAAGATATGTGGTGACTTTGGTAGTTGTATCTCGGGATTGAACCAACATTCAGTCCAATTTTATCACAAGTAGCTGCTTAAATTAAATCAATAAAAACGTAATTATTTTGCAATACAAAAAGAAGACATCGGTTATGGGTTCACAAAATAATAAAAACAAGAGCAGCAAGGACATCTTAATTAGCGATATTGGACCGATCACTCTCGGCGATGAATTAGAGAGAATGCCGAAATATAGGCCTTTATATGCTTGAGACATGTATATTACGCGCACCCTTTAAATATCGCACACCTTAAAATAGCGGCTTGGCCGCCATTCCCTCCCTGATTCGTGACTGCTCGGGTCCAAAAGATAAGTTATATTTTTAAAAATATTCTTAAGCATGTGTCATAAGGGCAGCATCATCACAACATTTCGCTATGTACTATAACCCGTGTAGTGGCTCTGTGCCCATGGTGATTCTGAGAGAAAGGGAATAGAGGGAAATAAATTTATTCTGTGATACGCAGTGACGTCACTCTGTGAAAATAAGGTTATATAACACCCCCTCCTCCATACTTCATTCTGTGAAACGCAGTGACGTCACTCGATGAAAAGGTTATAAAGGAACCCTCCCCTATACTTCATTGTATTAGCCAGCTCGGTGAAAACAAAGGAGGTCGAGGTCATTGAGTATACAATCAGTATACAATCTGACTTGATGTTCAACCCTTGTGACCCCGTAGGCGTGTGATTAGTGCACAATGAATCACTAAGGTAGGACTAAATCACCGGTTAATCATCAGAAAAAAAAGAAATGACAATACAGTATGATACATATTAGCTGGATAATCACTACACGCTAGCGACAGCGTTGCATGTACCCAGCAACACAAGACGTTGAGCCAATGCTGGTTTAATGTTGAATAAGTGTAGAAGGCGGACCAACATTAATCCAACATTGGTTCAATGTGTAGGCTACTGGACAGGGCTCACAGTTTCAATGCTCATGCTCAGTCTTGTGTTTGCCGTGTATAAAGGTGCAGATGATGCCTCAAAATAGAGTTTAAGGCTCACAATGTAATGCTGCCATATTTTAGTCCATCTTACTTGAAATTGTCTCTTCTTTCCAACAGTGTCTACTATCAAATCATTCAATGTCCAACTTAAGGGTAATCTGTCATCTGACCCTCCCCCCACCCTCCCCACCACTGAGAGGTGTGACCTAATGCACTGAGACCACGGGACTCCTGTCGTCATACACCGCAGCTGATTGATATTCATGTTATCATCACCCATCTCTTGTCTACATTTCTGGTATGCATGTGTTAACTCTTACAGCGCAGGGGTCGACTCAGGATGTCAAAATCTGACGTCGGTAGACGTCAGATTTTAAAGTCGGTCCCGCACACTGAGATAGTAAAATTTTATTTATAATGACTGTGGACACATGACATAGGTATTCAAATGAAGCGGGGAAAGCTGACTAAGTCATTTATGATGATTTTAAATTGAAAATAACCCTTTGGTCTTCATCGTTTGTATAAAAATATTTCAGTGCTTTAACCCTTTCAATCCTGAAATTACCATTGTCATCCACTACAAGCCACGAATTGCTGTCGCAATTCTCGACTTGTAGTGGATGCAGATGATTTGATATGGTTTAAGAAATAAAACAAATTGCCATGTATTCGTAAACCAGTTTCATGAAAATTTTCATTCTGAAACTAGTATATGTCAGTGTGTAATTCTGTGTCAGATTTATGTTGATTTTGAATTATTGTTTTTTCCCTCTAATATACAACCCATAGATCACTAAAAAAAATGTTTCCATTGTTTTCCTCCAGTGGTTATATAATAGATCAAAATGGCCGCCACTGATGACAAAATTGTCAATAATCGACATGTGTTTGGCCAGAAATGAAACACAGACACAAGCTACGGTTCTTTTTATAGTTAGAGACAGCTCATAGATATGTTCTACGTTATGTAAGCAGACAATACACTAGGTATAATTATTGTATGTAGGGCTACAGTGAGTTATCTTCATGCTACTAGGTGATTTTAACGGCACCATACAATGTAGGGATGTAAAATTGGTCACCTTGCACCCCCCTTCCCCACTACTCACTCCACACCAACTTTTGTTTAAGCTTTGATATGTCCAAAACATGATATAAGATGTTACCAGTAAAAAATAAGGTCAAACTGTCTAGAATTGGGGGATAAGCGTTACGTAAGCGTATGTCATTGATTTTCTGACCAACCAATCAGCACACCCGATATACCATGTAACAGATAATTACATTCTCGTTTTAAAAAACATCACCCATTGCAGTAGAGTAAATAGTCGTCACTCCACGTACGTTCAAGAATATTTTTTATTATAAAATAATCAAAATGAGCAAAACAAACTAGTGAACATGGTCGAAGAAAACGACGTAATAAATCGTAGTTATTGTTCTTAACAATATCTGGCCTATGTTTTCAGAACACAGATATGCGTATGCTTAAAAATGAGTGTTATTTATAATTATTAATGTAATACATATTTCTTAATGAAAGAATATTGCAGCCTTTCATGAAAATATGTCTATTTAGCCTGGGCTGAAATCTGAAACATGACAATTTGCTCGGGATTTTAGTGTATACTTTTTCATTCACTTGTTTTTACATAATGTGTGTGTGCTGAATTCGAATCTGTCGGTAAACATTCTATATTTGGTGACCTTCACCTTCAAATTATCAAAACACAAAATGGCCACCAAAATGCTAAGAAAACCCCATATTTTCTATAGTTTGTCGCACATGAAAGCACAATTTATGTCTTTTGCAAGATTTTTAGTTGATAATTTTTTTCTTGTGTCTTTGGAAAGAAATTACCTTTATTTGACCTTGAAATCGAAGATAACCGCCGTTTTTTATGTATTTGCTGTTACCATAAGTATACTGCTAAACATGTTGACGAGAATATGACGTATTTTTGGTAAATGGTCGCGAAATTAATCTCCACCTAAACAAAAAACAAAATGGCTATCTAAATGTAAATTCAATCTATTTTTTTTCGTTTGTGGCTCAGAATTGCTAAATTTATTGATTTTGTATGATTTGGGGGCCGAAACAAACATTTCTGGTGTTTATTGTTCATCGTCTGACCTATATTTTATCGTAAAATCCAAGATGGACGTCATTTTAGGTATTTACTATTAAAATAATGACGTCATTCTAAACACTAAGCACATCAAAGCATGTTAGCAGACACTGTGCCTAAACACAGTTTCGAATGACTTAATTGTAACTTAATCTGTCGTATTACGTAGTCAATATCTAGATTTCCATTATATACATGTATATTGATATTTTAGTTCACATGCATAAAAATCGCTTTTATTTGTGTGTCGGCGGTAACCATTTTGAATTTGAAGGTCAAATATAGGTCATTTAGATCGAAAAACATGCGACATAAATTTATCAACTCCAAATCATGCAGAAACCAGAAATCATGCAATAATGTTTAACAAAAATATTAAAAAAGATGTGGTTTTGGCGGACATTTTTTGCTTTGATTATTTAAAGGTGAAGGACACACAATATAGAATGTTATCCCACTGATTCAAGTTCAGCACACACAAATTATAAAAGCAAGTGAAAAAATAAATATAGACTCAAATGCCGCGCAAAGACAGACGTTTGCGCAACCCTATCCCCTGATTTTAGACAGGTTTGGAGGTATCCCCCTATAAGCGGTCAAAATATATAGTTCGCCCCAATTCTGTAGGCTGTAGGAATTTTTATTCCTAATGGAATGTAACCTCTATGATGTATGCACAAGTTTATAGGTATTTTAATACAATTTATTCCATAATTCATATTATCTATATTTATTTTCATCGAAATATGATATTCTGGCCGTTCTCATGGATTAAACACAACAAATGATATTGATTTTGTGTTTTTATGTTCATTATTAGTGCTAATATAGCGGAAACTTGATTTTTCTTATGAGTGGTGGCCATCTTGGATTTTTCATTAATGGGCAAAGGAAAAAAATGGAAACAGTTAGTTTTTATTTGTTCAGTTGGGATATATAGATGTGAGAAATCATCATCAATCAAAATCAACATGAAAATGACACAGAATTTTGATATGCTACATAGCGACATGTACTAAAGCCCCAGTTGTAAGAAAATTAATTCTGTTTTCAGGGATGTAAAATGATGCTTTAATGCATCGGGAGGGCCTAAAGGGTTAAGGGTTAATTTTGCCAAGGCTAAAGCTGCGCTTTCTGTTGGTCTAGCCTTTGCTGGACAAGATGTCTTCCCATACATTTTTGGTCCATATCTGTTTTTTTATTATTTTATTTTGTGTGTGACGAGTTAAAACAACACAGTTGTCTCTGATTCGATGAGGTGTTTGCTCTGCTAGACTGACAACTTCAATGTTGGCCATACTTCAGTGAGTTTGTATAATTTTTTGGAAATACCACGTCACATATGGAGAGATGACCGTGAGGGAGATAAACATGACCCGCAGAAATCGCTATGGCGACAGAAAATAAAAACAACAACTATAGTCCATAAAAAATGCACAGTAAACTATGACATGCAGACGACTTTATTTGCATATTATAACATCATATTATTTACACCTTATTGAGCACATTATTATTGAGTATCGTATGTGGACTACGAGGTTTATTATTTATTGATCATATTTGTATGACAGATTTCCCCATATTGTTTCCATTCAGTGTGTCAAAGAATGCCTGTGGGGTGCTTCTAATTCCTTTGCTCATGTGCTCTCTGTATTTTAGCCGCCCCTGAAATCAGATAAAAATCTAATTTAATGTTGACGTTGTGAGTATAATTGCTCACGAATTTTACATTGGCATTATAGTTAACTTTATTTCTACCCACACACGCGTTATAGTCTATTTGCCAAATAGACCATATGCATAGCCAACCCAGAAATGTTGAGTACCCTAAGGTTTTTTCCTGGAAATGTGATCTATGGGGTCTAAGGACTCTAAAACCGTCGAATGCCTAAGTGCACACTTTGGGTATTTTTCCTAATTAGCATAAATCCAAAATGGCCGCCATATACATGGATGAGCTGTAATTTTTGAAGCAATAGACACAGAAAAATGTGGAATACCTCATTTTGGGCTAATTTTAATGCTAGGAATCGATTTCCGAGGTCAGAATTATGATTCGAGGTCAATTTGAAGGTCAAGGTCAAATCTCAGTATTGTGAAAAACTCACCTACGTTATGTCTACAATTCATAGCTTCAGTATTGTAATTGTAAAAGAAAGATGTCATGAAATTTTCTCTCATGGAGAAGGTTGTTATGAAGGTTTTGAAGTATAACATTTGTACAATGCTAGACCTACGTCGAAGACGTTGGGCAGACGTTGTACAAATGTTTGTTTTTCAGATCCGCCAAGTCCAAGCGCTGTTTCTTTGCGCCTTCTTGTAAAGGTGGTGGTGGTGGCTGGCGTGTGTGGCATCTTGTTGGAATCCAGACAATCATCAAGAGAAGCAAAGATAGAAATGACCATTACCATTTAGATTAGATAAATTAGTGGAGGTCGAGGGAGATGGAGCTAAGAGTTTGTCATAAGTCATGTGTTCCCGCCTATGTTTCTGTGACAAGACAATCAAGCCAGGGTAAGAAGAGAAGATCCTCCTCCGCGTCCGATACTCATAGAGTGTTGAAATCCCAAGTCACATCCACGTTTATAAAAAAAAATGTTTTCTGTGCGGTGAGGAGTGCAAAGAACTCGACTCAAAACATTAAGAGCGGTGGATTCCATTCAAAAGATGTGAGACAAAACCGATCAAAGAAGGAGAGCACTCCTTTAAGGACACATTGTCTGATATATTTTATCAACGTCAAGATGAGTAGGGTAAATAGGTTGCTTTGCGACTTGCGGATGTCAGATGTGACCTACCCGCGAGTGATGATATGTATCATGTTATAACCTATTTCGCGAAATACTCATGGATACGAGCCAGTCAACGAGTTGTAGACCTAGCATTGAATCACTGCAGGACGTTGTCGACATTATGAAAGCAGACATGTGTTTGACTTGGACAGTTGAGCTGTACAGCATAATGTAGAGAAATAGGGTCACTTGTACAGGAAACAGATTCTAGTCAACTTGTGTGATTACTTTGGTGATGAAGTGGTTGTCTTATCCGTCGAAGGTTGTGACACCATAGTTGGATTCAGAACGTTTGTGACTAAATCTTTGTAGATGGTGGAAGTGTCAGGTTCTGACGAAAATGATGATGTGGCGAAGGTGGTTAGGAGAGTTAAAGCAGAGGTGCGGAAAATCCCTCGGCCAAGGGAATATTATGACTTGAGCGACTTTACATTGACTGTAAAGCTGATACTAGTGAAACCCTGTTAAGGCTAGTGTCCTCCCTGGTGTCAGATGAAAACGTCACAAAAACCTCACTTACCATCTCTCAGACTATGCAACCACACATTAGTGGTGCAAGAAACCAGGCAACCATCGGTTTTGATATTAAGCTGCATCACAAGCTTGGAAGCTCAGATGTTATCAAGTTGCGGAATAGTCATGGCCTTGTCAGCTCCTATTATGAGGTTCTTCGTTTTTGCAAATCAGCTGCCTCATATGTTTCGAAGAACACTGATATAATTATATCATAAGAAGCTGGGCCCCACAGTGGAACTTGGACCAATTTTTGGCTGGGGGGGGGGGGGGCAACATCGATGTAATAGTCTTCAGTACCAGCGGTTTGAAAGGAACACATGCCATGGTCACAGAGTTCACTCAGCATCCACTGGTATCATTGAGGCAGGGCGTGCTGATGTGGCTAATGGAATGATGAATCTCAAGTTTACTCGCCTTAAGAAATCTGAGACAGCATCACTTTGCCTACCTGAGCAATTTCAACAATGTGAGCACTACACTGGCCCTTAAAAATTGGACCCACCAAATCTCAAACAAACAGTGTCTCCTCTTTCTGATGTGGCTCACCTTGCCACTAGTTTTGCAAAGGCTAAAGACAGATGTTGCTTAGCTAAAACAGTTCAGGTCTGACACAAAACCACTTGATTTGGGAGGATATAATGCCCATTCCTGCAAATCCAAAGACCCTATTCGTGTTCAGACCATTGTGGGATATGCCTCCATCACGTCCAGATACAATGCAGACCACTATGGCGTACATGGACAGAGCCATGCAGAGTTGTGGGATGGAGTGCACAATTCTGACCTTTGACTTGCAGCTATACATTGTAGGATGTCTCGTGAAATGGAGTCACCAAGAGCGATAGAAACGCATAATTCTAAGACCAAGGATGATTCACGCACTACAGTCACTTCTTGCATGTATTGGTTTTCTTATAAAGGCCAGTTGTCTCGATGTACTTATTTGGGCAGCGTTTGGTGGATTTACATGGATTTTAGATGGAAAGTCGTGGCCAAACGCTCTAAGAGCCTACCGAACAATCGTCGCAGCTCTGATGAGTAACATTTTAAAAGATAAACCATCTACTGAAACGATCATGACATATTTCGAGAGTGCAAGATCACATCCAACCGGAAGCTTGTGGGTTGACTGCCTAATCAAGCCTACAATAATTGCCCATAGTTTTGTGCGCTCATGGCATGAGGGTGACTTTCTCTTGGAGCAGCGCTATCTGAAAGAGATGCTGCCATAGTTCTTCGCCTCAGGGCATCACAACTATGCGAGATATGTAACATGGCACCTGCGTGAGATGGCAAATCTTCGACACATTGCCAAGAAGTATCTGCTTGATGGAGCACACGTATGTCGTCATGCAGATGGAAGAGCACAAGTTTGTTACTCCACGCCCTCAGAGCTCACTTACAGATGCTGCTCTAGAAGTCTGCTGACAAGGACAAACCACCAGCTGCTGCTAGTGACATCACCAAATTTGAAAGCACTCAAGCTTCTGCGGTCATGCCAAGCATCTCTGACCAGCAAGTAGCCCCGGCACAGTTGCTAGATATTGTGAGCTCTGGATGTAGTGCACAGAAAGCCTGCAATCAGATGAACTGCAGCTGTAGAGTGGCTGGTTTGTCGTGTACAGACTACTGTACGTGTGCAGGTGGCGATCATTGCTGTAAATCCAATGACCATGACATGATAATGGTTATGAAGACGATGACGACAATGAAGATTGTGAGGACGAAAAAGAACAATGGATTATGTATCAAGCCTCACACAACCTACCAGCACAAGTTGTAATATAGATGTAGATATGAGGTGTCATGTAGCTTGTATCTGGAAGCTGTAGAATATCAGTCAATAAACAATAGCTGTACAATTAATATAGATGTGTAATATCTGAGTAGTTTGTCATTGATGTTTTGACGATTTGTAAAAACATGGTTACATCTTGAATTTTGCTTCATCCATTTTTGTTTGTGCACGAGTTGGGATATAAACGTACGTGTCGGGTGTCATGTACATGGAGCTAGTATCTACAGGGTGTAGTACGTCAATGACTATACTAGAGCTGTGCAATTAATAGAGATGTGTAATAGCTGGGTAGTTTTTCTTTTATTTCTGAAGATGTTTATGAGCATATTTAGATGTATATTTGAGGTGTCATGTAGCTAGTATCCACAAATTGTAGAAGATTAGTCAATAAATAATAGTTGTACAATTAATATAGTACATTGATGTACATCAAGCTAATATCTACAGGTTGTAGTACGTCAGTGACTATGCGAGAGCTGTACGATTAATAGAGATGTGTAATATCTGGGTACTTTGTCATTTATTTTCTGAAGATGTTTATAAGCATATTCACATATTGTCGTTACTGCTTCATCAATTTTTGTTCGTGCATGGATAATAGATTGCAACAATTTAGTTGTGTTTTATATATGACATTTTACTGATTCGGCACTTATTTTTTATGTATTTTGTTTTCTGTATTTTGTTTGTTCTGAAACTCAAATTTTGTCTGTGGATTTGAATTCTGTGGTGAAATTCAGGACAAATAGAGGTATTACATGCCTTTTCACGTTGACTTCTACAAAAGTTATACCGCACCAATATTGGACGGCGGCCATTTTGGATTTATGCTAATTACTCAAAATGCCCAATCCGTGCAATTAGGCATTCGGCGGTTTCTGAGTCTCTAGACCCTATATATCACATTTCCATCTTAAAACCTTAGGGTACTCGCAATTTCTGGGTTGGCCATTTGGCAAATAGACTATTATGATTAGTTATGATTAGTTATGATTATTAGTTATGATTATTAGTTATTTGTTATGATTGTTGTTAACTTTATATCTATCCGTGCACTCGCTATGATTTATATTTATTATTGCATGATAATTTATTTGACTAATCTACTAAGCTCAGTCCTGATTAGGTCGTTGTCACCGCTGAGCAGAGCAGAATCAAATATATGACCTTTTACTCACGCACCCACTCTCTAATTCACCCACACACTCACACCATCATTCACACTCACTCACTCACTCACTCACTCACTCACTCACTCACTCACTCACTCACTCACTCACTCACTCACTCACTCACTCACTCACTCACTCACTCACTCACTCACTCACTCACTCACTCACTCACTCACTCACTCACTCACTCACTCACTCACTCACTCACTCACTCACTCACTCACTCACTCACTCACTCACTCACTCACTCACTCACTCACTCACTCACTCACTCACTCACTCACTCACTCACTCACTCACTCACTCACTCACTCACTCACTCACTCACTCACTCACTCACTCACTCACTCACTCACTCACTCACTCACACACACACTCACTCACTCACTCACTCACTCACTCACTCACTCACTCACTCACTCACCCACCCACCCACTCACTCACTCACTCACTCACTCACTCACTCACTCACTCACTCACTCACTCACTCACTCACTCACTCACTCACTCACTCACTCACTCACTCACTCACTCACTCACTCACTCACTCACTCACTCACACACACACTCACTCACTCACTCACTCACTCACTCACTCTGTCTCTCTCACCGCTCACCTGTCGTATCCATTCTGCTAGCTGTGTGAAGGCCTCATTATATCTATGTCGATTACTCCAGGCCATCACGCCTTTTATCAGGACTCTCTTGGACACCACATCATGCCAGGGAAACACCTCTGTGGAAAGTGAATAATTTAAAATCAGGTAATATAGTATTAACACTTATACTTCGAAAATTTGATCATTATGTTATAACGTCTGTTGAGTTAAAACTGTTTAAAGAATATTTACAAAATATAACTCAATCTGTTTTATTTGATACAGTTAATTTTGATATGCATCAGATATAATGTTCGTTCCACAAGGATCTATCTAGCGTCCTATCCTATTTATCTATAATCAATGACATATGTAATGCCAAGAAACTGTTCAAGATGATTATATATGCTGACGACATCACATTACACTCCACAGTGAATGCTTTTGGTACCTACACTACAAAAAAATGAATTTAGAATAAAGTAAAATCACAGACTGGTTAAAGTTGAATAAATTATCAACCAACTTGAAAAATTGAAATTCATGGCACTTCACATGCATATACAACTAGTAAATATACCAAATCTAGGAAGCAAATATATTAGAATATAGTTAGTTTTTTTTTAGGATTAAATAGACATGCCCAGGTCTAAAATCACAAAAAATCTGTGATTTTATTTTGGCTTATTAATATGACCATATGATGTAAACATGTCCATAGACTAGAACTGCAAAAGTTTTTTTAATTTTTGTGCTGCGCACTTACCAGTTAGGCTAAATATAGAGACGAAATTCCTGATTTCTAATTAGTGACAACCATGTCAAAAATAAGAAATACGGGAAAAATTAAAAAAACTTTTGCAGTTCTAGTCTATGGACATGTTTACATCATATGGTCATATTATTAAGCCAAAATGAAATCAACGATTTTTTGATGATTTTAGACCTGGGCATGTCTCTTTTATAATACACAAACATTTAAAATGGGATTCGCATATAAACAAAGTGTGCGTTTTTAAAAACCAGCTATTTTAAATAAATAACGCAATATCATATCAACTTCAAATCAACAGATAAAAGAAATACCCAAGGTCTTTAGGAATAAATAAATGAATTTAAATTTGAATTTAAAATATTGTGTTTAATACTGGGTCAAAATTATTCATATTTTTAAAATTTAACACAAAAAATTACATGAGCCGGCATGGTTTATTACCGACGCCAAATTCGTCAGGTGTAGCATTATATGATGTTATATTATACCCCCTCTTGCCAGCATACGAGAGACTGGTGTTAGGTGGTCCTTACCTGCGCCAGATGTGTCAGATGTATCATCATAAGATGTCATAGCTCATCCTGCCAGCATACATGAGTCTGGGGCTAGGTGGTTTTTAGGTGGTTCTTACCCGTGCCAGATGTGTCAGATGTATTATTATAAAATGTTATTTCTCCTCCTGTCCCATACGGGAATCCGAGGCTAGGTGGTTGTTACCTGCGTCAGGTGTATCATGATAAGGTGTTATAGCTCCTCCTGCCACAATACGGGAGACTGGTGTTAGGTGGTTCTTACCTGTGCCAGATGTGTCAGATGTATTATTATAAGATGTTATAGCTCCTCCTGTCACAATACGTGACTCTGGATTTAGGTGGTTCTTACCTGTATCAGGTGTATCATATGTGATGCTATAGCTCCTCCTGCTATGATACGGGAGTCTGTATTTAGGTGGTTTTTACCTGTATCAGCTGTATCATATGAGATGTTATAGCTCCTCCTGCCATGATACGGGAGTCTGGATTTAGGTGGTTCTTACCTGTGCCAGATGTGTCAGATGTATTATTATAAGATGATATATAGCTCCTCCTGCCACAATACGTGAGCATGGATTTAGGTGGTTCTTACCTGTATCAGGTGTATCATATGTGATGCTATAGCTCCTCCTGCCATAATACGGGAGTCTGAATTTAGGGGTTTCTTACCTGTGTCAGATGTGGCGGGTGTATTATTATAAATTTTATAGCCCCTCCCGCCACCATACCAGTGCATACGAGAGTGTGGTGTTAGGTGGTTCTTAGGTGGTTCTTACCTGTGCCAGATGTGTCGGGTGTATTATTATAAGATGCTATGGCTCCTCCTGCCACCATGCGGGAATCTGGATTTAGGTGGTTTTTGATCACCTCAATAGATATAGGACCTCCAACCTACAAAGTATGCACCAGAGAGTGAATATAATCAGCAAGATAATGAACATATACAAATGGTGCTCATTTTGGTGTGATATGGGAGAAAACAGCACTCGTCCAATATATAAGGTGCACCTTATATATTGGACGAGTGCTGTGAATATAATATGCTAAATAAAGAAGCTGTGCAAACGGTGCTCATTTGAGTGTGATATGGAAATATACAGGACTCGTCCAATATATATTCGACGAGTGCTGTATTTTCTCATATCGTACGATAAAGTATTTTCTCACGCAATCAAGTCACACATGACATAACTACCATACATTGCAGTACAAACTACACCCAGTGTGCGATATGGGCTGATATAAACAATATATATATTGGAGGGTTGCTTTGCTGGATGACGTGTTGGCAATAATTCAAATTCAATAAAAAACCCGTGCAGATACGTGTGATGTGATCCGCCATGCACACACGTGTGTGAAGGACATTCCCGATGCAATGACGTCATATTGTGGGATTCCCTACGATCCGCACGCGATATTTAGCGCACATGGAAAGGGACTGTCCGCGCGCGGACTGCCGCAACTGTCCACACACGGACAAAAATCGCGACCATGGAAAGCGGGCCTTTATGTATTTTCTCATATCGGACGAAAAAGTGAACAAGTCACACATGACGTAGCTACCATACAGTATTGTCTCATCGTCTCGTGTTAGCTGGGGTGGTGGTAGCCTACGCAGCGGACGTGACACATTGGTCCGATGGTGGTTTGATGTTAGAGCAACGTTGCAGACGGTGAACCGGCAATGAACGTGCATTGGAATCGACGTCTTCTTCGCTGGGTAACTACTAGGGTCGGTAACTACCAACCAATGTTACAATATTATCGTCATGGTAGATTGATGATAAATTGTACGAACTCATAAGTTTTAATTGTGTATTATAATCATCTATATCATTTCATCTCTATCCCCTCATTATAATCATAGCTATCATCCCAGAAAACACGGGACACTGGGCCGGCGCTGGTTCAATGTTGGTCCAGCGTCGTAGACGGTGGGCAAACTTTGATTCAGTATTGGTTCGGTGTCTTGTGTTTGCTGAGATGGCATCATAATCAGTTTTTTGCCATACGCAATTATTGTCTTTTTAAGATGATATAATTTTAATACAGGCTCTTGTAACTCACATTAAGTAACCAGTCACTACTATAATATCCTGACATTTCTGCATGATCTGTATAATGAAAACTAGATGAGACTTAAATAAAGACTTTGCATTTCAAACTACGATATGGGGTGATACCGATATACGTCACAGAATGAGAGAAAGCTTTTTACGTCACGTCCAGCTGATAAAAACACACACACTTACGTTGTCATAGTAACAATCGATGCCATTTGGAGCCGCATCCTTCAAGGCTTCTGTGAGGTTAGAGGTTTTATAGTTGATAACTCTGTCAAACCCCATTTCTTCATGTAACCAGCGACATTTCTCATCAGATCCACAACTACCTACCACTTGACAGCCCTGGAACAAAATATATCACAACTACCTACTACCCGACAGCCCTGGAACAAAATATATCACAACTACCTACTACCCGACAGCCCTGGAACAAAATATATAGCAACTAGGCCCTACCTACCACAGGACAGCCCTGGAACAAAATATATGTCAACTACCTACTACCCGACAGCCCTGGAACACAATATATCTAAAGTAGTTGTGATGAACAGGTCTAATTTGTGACATAATAATCTTAGGGGAATAATGAATAAGAATAAACCAACCAACACACGACAGAAATAGAGATTTAATAGAGAATAAACCAATTAACACACGACTACTTATACGGGAGCCACAAGAAAGATAAATATACAAAATAAACAATTGCATAGAAAATACCTTTAAGGTGGCTCAAAAATAAACGATTACATATTCACACAACTCGAAACAATGGCAATTGAAACAGTTTTAGCCAAATTTCAAAAAAATATTATAGAATTGATTGTGGTTAAAACTGTTTAGCTCAACTAACACGCTGGCCTAACATTAAACGAACATTGGGTTAATATTTCGTCTTATCTGGGAATGACCTCTAACTGACCTTAATTTTGGCTATCTGTCCGACCACGTGACCCACAGCGCCGGCGGCGGCGTTCACAAACACTGTGTCCTCAGGCTGTGGCTTCAACACATCCTCAACTCCGAAATAGGCCATAAACCTAAAGTAAAGTCATAATGAGACATACCCAGCAGATACGAGACGTTAAACCAATGCTGTTTTAATGTTGGCCCAACGTCGAAAACGTTGGGCCAACATTAAAACAATATTGGTTCAACGTCTCGTGTCTGCTGGGATCACATATGGCCTACGTAATGCTGTTTATTTGGTATGCAAAGCGTCAGCCCAAAGTACATAATAAAATAACACATTCTAACAGTCTAACACATATTTTATTTCGCCATTCGTGTCTCTTTTTCATCCCATGTATAACAAACAATGATATATTTAAACAATGAAATATCGTTGGAAATCATAAGTTCTAAAAAGTTATTAAAGGTACAATCAGTAACTACATTTCTAATATAATTATCTCTTAACTCAGCATACACATTGACACATCTCTGTCATCTAGGCTACTATGCGCACTTGAAGTACATTTATAAATACATTAATTATAAATATACGCGTACTTAAACTGTGAAAAGTTTGAATCCTAGAGATTACTCAATTGCATTGAACCATATTTTAGGCAAAATTGGTGAATTTAAAGATAAACTTCAAGTTTGTGAGTATCAGTTACGTCGCTTACAACATGGTGACAAACTAAATACAGAAGTCGGCACTAATGCGACGCAGCAAAAGCAAACAGCAGTAACTGCTTACTTTCTAAATAATCAGTTACTGTGGCTTGACTTTGTTGTGTATGTGAAATGCAAACACGGATTGACAATTATCGCGTTTATATCTACTCACCCTGTCATGCCTAGTGTACCTAGAGCTAATGACACAGGTAGATCTGCCATGTCAGATAGCGGTAGTATGGCAGGAGGCAGATTATCCATGTTATATATCTACTCACCCTGTCATGCCTAGTGTGCCCAGAGCTAATGACACAGGTAGATCCCTCATGGCAGGTAGCGGTAGTATGGCAGGAGGAAGGTTATCTACTCACCCTGTCATGCCTAGTGTGCCCAGAGCTAATGACACAGGTAGATCCCCCATGTCAGATAGCGGTAGTATGGCAGGAGGAAGGTTATCCATGTTATATATCTACTCACCCTGTCATGCCTAGTGTGCCCAGAGCTAATGACACAGGTAGATCCCCCATGTCAGATAGCGGTAGTATGGCAGGAGGAAGGTTATCCATGTTATATATCTACTCACCCTGTCATGCCTAGTGTGCCCAGAGCTAATGACACAGGTAGATCCCCCATGTCAGATAGCGGTAGTATGGCAGGAGGAAGGTTATCCATGTTATATATCTACTCACCCTGTCATGCCTAGTGTGCCCAGAGCTAATGACACAGGTAGATCCCTCATGGCAGGTAGCGGTAGTATGGCAGGAGGAAGGTTATCCATGTTATATCTACTCACCCTGTCATGCCTAGTGTGCCCAGAGCTAATGACACAGGTAGATGTCCCATGTCAGGTAGCGGTAGTATGGCAGGAGGCAGGTTATCCATGTTCACCAGGCTTGCCGGGTTCACCACGGTGTGGGTACTCCACCCGAAATGTCCCAGTATGTATGTACCGACTGGATAGTCCGGATCACAGCTCCTCTCAACTCTAAAGTATAGTACTGAGTAATAGATTATTGATAATAATAATAATAATAATAATAATAATAATAATAATAATAATAATAATAATAATAATAATAATAATAATAATATTAATAATAATAATAATAATAATAATAATAATAATAATAATAATAATAATAATAATAATAATAATAATAATAATAATAATAATAATAATAATATTAATAATAATAATAATAATACCACTACTACTACCACTACTACTACTACTACTACTACTACTACTAATATACTACTACTACTACTACTACTACTACTACTACTACTACTACTACTACTACTACTACTACTACTACTACTACTACTACTACTACTACTACTACTACTACTACTACTACTACTACTACTACTACTAATAATAATAATAATAATAATAATAATAATAATAATAATAATAATAATAATAATAATAATAATAATAATAATAATAATAATAATAATAATAATAATATTAATAATAATAATAATAATAACAATAATAATAATAATAATAATAATAATAATAATAATAATAATAATAATAATAATAATAATAATAATAATAATAATAATAATAATAATAATAAAAATAATAATAATAATAATAATAATAATAATAATAATAATAATAATAATAATAATAATAATAATAATAATAATAATAATAATAATAATAATAATAATAATAATAATAATAATAATAATAATAATAATAATAATAATAATAATAATAATAATAATAAAGTCTTTATCTACCGAGGATACATGTAGCCTATATATAACAACGTAAAAAATCAATAAAAAATAAAAACATACATACATCGTCCCCTTGGGAGTTAGAAGGTGCTAAACTGCCACTTTGTGAAGTGGCAGTTTAGCACCTTCTAACTCCAAGGGGGCGACATGTATGTACCAACTCATTGAGCATAACTCATCCTCTGTGGGGCCCTCATATATAAATATAAAAAAAACATAAATCGATATATACATCTATTTAAATAATATAATAACATCTAATTTAACCCTCGCTGCTCCAATTTTAAAATCAGAATAATTGACTGAGAAATGATAAGGTATAGTCGATCTCAGTAAGGAGGTTCGCAGCATTAATTTGAGATATACTAGCAGGTATAACTAGCAGGGGAACAAAATGATGGACCCTTATTGTTATTTTGGCAATGCCATTCAATTTTGTTCTAAGTAGCAGTCATTCATATTATCGTGATACCCAGTGTTTTTTATGGCAATGCCAGTTATCATGATTTTAGTTATGTATGTCATACTATGTATATTGTCATATGATTTTAACAAATTAACAATCTGGTATATACATTTACATATATATCTTATTTCTATGACAAATAAGTCTGGATTGACTTTTTTTCTGTCAATAAAATATCTGTCTGTCTGTCTGTCTGTAAAGGGTTAATATATGTTCCTACTGGTTAAGAGTTAAATGCCAAATGTAGCGATTTTAACCCTTAGAGAACTGGTAGCTATGGTATTGTTTTGTTGACCTTTTATAAACGTATATGGCTTTCTCACCCTAGCTCCTCGGTTTTCTATTGAGGAACTAGCTTTGGCCTCGACTATGACACATGATCACGCTGAGGATTTGTGCGCCTCTGAGCTCGGTCCGCTGAGGATATAGACTATAAAAGGACTTAGAAGGTTTATTGATTGATTGATATAACTAGTTTAGTCTCACAGTGAAAACCACTGCACAGAGTGTGAGAAGATATGCAGACGGTGTTCATTTGAGTGCAATATGGGAAAACACGGCACTCATTTCATGAATAAGGTGTGAGCCTTTAGGCGAACAAATTATTCATGGAACATGTGCTGTATTTTCTCATATCGCACGAAAAATGAACAGCGTTTGTATTGTCTCACACAATGAGGTCACACAAGGCATAACTATCGTACATTTCAGTTCAAACTACAGCTAGAGTTCGATATTGGCTGATACTGATGTAGGCCTACGTCTCACAGTTAAAACCACTGCACGGAGTGTTATATCGGCTGATACCGATATACGTCGCATAATAAAAACCACAGCACGGAGTGTGATATAGGCTGATAGCGATATACGTTGCATAGTGAAAACCAATGCACAGAGTGTGATATGGGCTGATACCAATATACGCCGCATAGTGAAAACCGCTGCACGGAATGTGAGAATTTTTTAAATAATATAGTTATATTTACCTCGCCACTTGCTGTCCGGCCATCGTGTCACCAACTGACAGGTAGACCACAGCGATCCTAAAACAAAAAACATCAAATCTTTAAACCGCCAGGGCGTGGTAAAGCTAATCGTCCCCTTGGAGTTAGAAGGTGTTAAACTTTCACTTTCTAGCTCCAAGGGGACGACAATATTCTATCATTCACGCGAGTTAAGTCGTATTTACTGTAAACCCGATACCAAAGACAAACCTCACCTCGTGACTTAATTAAAACATTTTAAAATAAAAGCCAAGGCAAAAAAATTAAAATGCAAAAATTATAGAACCTACATTTTTACCCAATTGCAGTTGTGTCTCGCTACCGCGACCCACAATTTCAATTGGATAAAAATCACTTAGTTTTGTGCAATTTGAATCGAAACATATGCCAATCTAATAATTTTACTGCTCATTTCGCCATTTTCTTGGTTTGTATTTAGGTTGTATTCAAGATAAGCCCACTACCCGTGATATGCCATACCTCACCTCATATAAGGATCCACGCTGATATACTGAGCTGCGCATAAGATTTCTGGAAATAAATATTGCAAATAAAATACGCAGACAAATACACATCCTCCTTCAAATTGTCTTAGAAGGTTAAACAAAAAAGTCTAAAACGACTATAGACGCGATTAGGCCACAGCTAATTAATTTTATGGATGACGGATTCGCCGCTCCGATTTTACCGTGATTGAATTTTTTTTATTAAAAAAAAAAATATTTCGCCACTCCATTTTTTTGGAAGCACCAATTTTCCCAATTGAAAAAAAAGTTTGCTTCTTCGCTCGCCCCATTTTTGCGGGAAAATCAGTTTAAAAAAAATTGTCGCTTCTCGCTTGCTCCATTTTTAGGGGAAATCAATTTTTTTTTCGCTCGCTCGCTCTTTTTTCTTCTGCTGAAAATCCGCCATCTATAAAATTAATTTGATGTGGCCTTAGCAATATTTTGTAAATTTGGTATGTTATCCCTCAGAAAAGTGATGTCGCCTATAGTTTTGTTTTCTTATTTTTTAATGGCATCATATATCGAGGCTTTAAAAAAGAATTAAATTTTGCAAATTCAAATAATTTTCAGTGACTTTAAGTGATTTTCAGTGACTTCAAGCGGCTGAAAATGTTAATTTCTCAGTTCAATGCTCCAAGGGTGAACCGATATATTTGATACATACATATAGAAATAACCCTTACAGTGCGGGGATCGACTTGAGACGTCAGAACCTGACGTCTTTAGATGACAGATTCTGACGACTAAAGTCGATCCCGCACTGTAAGAGTAAAAATATTTATATTGATCCAAGACCCATAACATAGGTATTCAAATTAAGGAGAAAGAGCTGAATAAGACATTTATGATGATTTCAAATTAAAAAAAACCTTTGGTCTCTATGGTTTATACCAAAATATTTCAGCGATTTAAGGGTTATACATATAAGCCCGTTACGCACCGCCATTTTTTAAATCAGGGAGATCTTCTTCCACATATGTGACGTCATCGTGGTTAGGTTCACCTATAAAATGTTTCGCGAGAACATATTTTTGTGTTTTCTGTGTCATCATCTGTGTCTATAAAAAAACAATAGCTAATTAAAATCAATCAAGCATCAATCAATCAATCAATCAATCAATCAATCAATCAGTCAATCAATCAATCAATCAATCAATCAATCAATCAATCAATCAATCAATCAATCAATCAATCAATCAATCAATCAATCAATCAATCAATCAATCAATCAATCAATCAATCAATCAATCAATCAATCAATCAATCAATCAATCAATCAATCAATCAATCAATCAATCAATCAATCAATCAATCAATCAATCAATCAATCAATCAATCAATCAAACAATCAATCAATCAATCAATCAATCAATCAATCAATCAATCAATCAATCAATCAATCAATCAATTTCATTTATGCCAACATGTGAAATGTCAGAGTCAAGTCAGATTACTGAATACGGAAGGACTTAGAGGCTAAGAATGAACTTTCGGTTTAGAATTTTTAATTTTTTTAATTTTATCAAGTTGGTACATTTAGCGGAGTTCTTACATTTGCCGTTGACAGCGCCGTTATATGTAAGAAGGTTGTCACATTTAGCGTTCTTACATTTGCCGGCGTTCTGCCATTTAGCGGTGCTATAATCGTGTATTAGCGGCAAAGGGTTAAGGTGCCATTGGTCCTACATTAGCTAGATCGATGGCTGAAATGTTTACAAATCTTAGAACATTATCTGACCAATCTAATCTAATCGATGGATAGTCTCTAGATAGTAGATAATACTCAGGCAGGTTATATTCTAAACAGGCCTATTTAACCTTGACCCTTACAGCGGGGGGATAGACATTAGGCATCAGATTATGATTTCTAAACTCTATCTTGACGTTGAATCAACGTTAAACCAACATGAATTCACCGTTGTGAAAACGTTTCAGTTTATCACTGCCGAAGCATAAATGTGGAACTAGATTTTGAGTCTGCATTGATAACTGAGTACCCAGTACTCTAATGTACATGTATGTAAGAGGTATACTGTAATAATATATAGCATATACCCAGTACCCAGTACTCTAATGTACATGTATGAAAGAGGTATAATGTAATAATATATAGCATATACTCAGTACCATGTACTCTAATGCACGTGTATGTAAGAGGTATAATGTAATAATATATAGCATAAACCCAGTACTCAGTACTCTAATGTACATGTATGTAAGAGGTATAATGTAAATATATAGCATATACCTCGTACTCAGTACTCTAATGTACATGTATGTAAGAGGTATAATGTAATAATATATAGCATATACCCAGTACTCAGTACTCTAATGTACATGTATGTAAGAGGTATGATGTAATAATATATAGCATATACTCAGTTCTCAGTACTCTAATGTACATGTATGTAAGAGGTATAATGTAATAGTATATAGCATATACTCAGTACTCAGTACTCTAATGTACACGTATGTAAGAGGTATAATGTAATAATATATAGCATATACTCAGTACCCAGTACTCTAATGTACATGTATGTAAGAGGTATAATGTAATAATATATAGCATATACTCAGTACCCAGTACTCTAATGTACATGTATGTAAGAGGTATAGTGTAATAATATATAGCATATACTCAGTACCCAGTACTCTAGTGTACATGTATCTAAGAGGTATAATGTAATAATATATAGCATATACTCAGTACCCAGTACTCTAATGTACATGTATGTAAGAGGTATAATGTAATAATATATAGCATATACTCAGTACCATGTACTCTAATGTAGCAAAGAACAAATTCAAGTGGGTGGCAATTTAAGCTCGCCAACTTGAAGGATTAAATGAATATCATTTTTGTCAACCTATAATAACTAAGGTGAAGTGACGAACGAACGAACAAGCAAACGAACGAGCAAACGAACGAACGAGCGAACGAACGAATGAACAAAGACGAGCGAACGAACGAACGAGCAAACGAGTGAGCAACGAACGAACGAACGAACAAACGAATGAACAAACGAACGAACGAACGAACGAACGAACGAACGAACGAACGAACGAACGAACGAACGAACGAACGAACGAACGAACGAACGAACGAACGAACGAACGAACGAACGAACGAACGAACGAACGAACGAACGAACGAACGAACGAACGAACGAACGAACGAACGAACGAACGAACGAACGAACAAACGAACGAACAATATTGAATGTTGAAAGGTAGCATTTCAATACCAATCTTGCAGTATATAATTTCATTATTTTGTAATGGCTCTGATTTGGTATCAGCTGATGACCTACACAATGGTATCAACACAAAAATATAACATGCTATTTGACAAGCAGCGGTAACTGCTGCCTGTTCAAGTCGAACGAACAAAGACGAGCGAGCAAAGACGAGCGAACGAACGAACGAGCAAACGAGCGAAAAAACGAACAAATGAGTGAACGAGCGACTGCTAGCTTGAGAAATCATTTCGTGCAAAGACAAACTTTGCACAAAGACAAACAGCAGTAACTGATGACTTGAAAAGTGAGCAGTTACTGCTGTTTGCCTTTGAGCTGCAGGATTCTCTTCTGCCATCGAGTACTGGCATACTGACCGCCGTGCAAAGACAAACAGCAGTAACTGATAGCTGTTTAAGTCTGCAGTTAACTGCAGACTTAAACAGTCAGAAGTTACTGCTATTTGCCTTTACCTGGTGGTAACTGGTAACTTGTCAAGTTATCAGTTAATGCTGTTTATCTTCACACGAAAGTGCAAAGACAAAAACAACAGTAACTGCTGCCTGTTTGAGTCTGCAGTTACTGTTGTTTGCATTTGTATCGCGATACAAATGCAAACAGCAGTAACTGACGACTTGAACAGTCAGCAGTTACTGCAATTTGCTTTTGCATGACAGTAACTGATAACTGGTCAAGTTACCAGTTACTGCTGTTTGTCTTTACATGACAGAAAGGGGCCTTGCAAAGTTAAAACAATTCAAAACATAAAAAAATGTGAAAGTGGGTGATTGGGTCCAGGGCCATTTTGAATAGAAAATTGGAAAACCAACTTGAAGTGTTCTGTCCATGTCATAGGTTGATTTAAAAAAAATAGATGGGGGTGGGTGGGTGCTGTGAGCTCTATCCAAACTTTTTTGGGGATGTCTGGAATTTGCAAGGCCTTTGCAAAGCCCCTTACTGATAACTTGCCAAGTTATATCAGTTACTGCTGTTGCTAAAGTCATGAGGGTACAGTGGTTAACTCACCAGACAGCAGCTCCTATGCTTGATATATAATAACCCAGCTTCTTGCTCACGATCTGAGTCAGCTGAAAGACGCCAGGGAATGATTCAGTATAATTAGAACTCAAACAGGGAGTCTTACATGGTTACTCTAGCGTGGAATGGGGAGGGTGGTGGACAGGGGTGGTGGACAGGGATGATGGGGCATGTCGATTAGTGATGCGTGTCATCAACCCATTATAATAATGTAGTAAACATCAACCGATGATGCAATATTAACCATTCATCCCTACTGTGATATCCTGCTGTGATACTGACTGAGATGATCTAGAAAGTAAAATTAAGAACGCCACTTTTTAAGCTGTGCAATACGTTAAAACAGTAAATTATCCAGACGAGAAGTGACAGTGGCAATGGGGCATATCTAAATTTCAGTGATGCATATCATCTGATAGGCACCCCATGATAGAGGGTACAGCTATTAAGAAATCAGTTCAATTTAAATCAGTTCAGTCATATCTACAGCGCCTAAATTTAACCCTTTCAGCGCGGGGACCGTCTTTATACAACAGAATCTGATTGTACAAAAAATTGGGTTTTTTATTGATCTTTGTGACCTTTGACCCCATATTACGTCATATTTTTTTTATGTTATGGTATTTTTATGATATAAAATGTATATATGCAATCAGCATAACATTTCTGAAAATTCGAGTATAAATATGACTATGTAACGAAGATTTAATTTGTATCGATTTTTGTGACCTTTCACCCCATATTGAGGTCAAATGACCATGAACCGAAACAAGGTTTCACATTTTTTTTGGATCTTCAGACATCACATAATAAAATTTAAAGTCAAACCTAATCGACCTCGACAGCCCTACTCAACCCTAGCTAGCTCCTCTAGTAGCAGCTCTACGTCTGTGGATGGTGCACTTCCAGACACTACATCCCCACCAATAAAAGCCAGGGCGAGTCCCCAAGTAAACAGGGTGCCTGAGCTGTTTGTAAAACATCCAAGTGGCCTGACTGATGCAGAAAAACGTAAAAATTGTAGTCTTTCAGTTGCGAATTCCACGGAAACGTTGATTTTGGGCGATTCCAAGGTCGGTAAATTCAGGTTTTTCTTGGGATAGATACAGAATCTGACCCGGGTTTTCCAAAATTACAGGAGAAAGGACTGTACAAAATTAAAAAATGTCATTATTATGTTTGGACTTAATGACGTATTGCAGAGAAAAGGGACAGTTTTAAACTCTTTTATTGGTCGAAGTATGCAGGACTCCTATTGGCTAAGAGGAAATTCAGTGGTGCTAAGATCCACTACCCGGGATCTACAACACACATGCCATTGGCCCTATGAACGCACATAAAGTCTACAGAGTCAATGACATTTATAGGAAAGTTGTTAAGGATAATACACCTGATGTTTCCTATATTAATAAATTGAGTCTGAGAATTGACCCGAGTCGACCAAATGATGTGATTCACTGGTGTTATGCTCGTGCAACCAAAGTGGCATTATACACACTTAAGAAATGTTTAAACTGAGTGACGGGAGTGAGAACAACCAAGACAGTTTACCGATTGTCAGTAGCCCTTCCTCCTCGTCAACTTCACGCCTACTAAATATAAACTAAATTCAGGTTGCAAAAGGTATCAAATATATCCCATCGCCGAGAGTGACCAAAAGGATTGAAGTAGAGGACGGGAGGCCTACTCAAACTCTGTGCGCCGACTGAAACTATCATTCTTTTTTCATAACAAAAAAATCGAGAACTAGAGATCAAAAGTTCAGACCTAAGTCTCATTTCATTCCACCTGGCCCGATTAACCCAGTGTTGAAGCTGGAGTTGGACCATCTGGAGCGTAGCTTGGGGTCTCTAGAACTCAAAAAAAACACCGAATAATTTAGATGGAGAGGAACGTACAGCAAAAAAACTCCTAAACAGAATAAGGATATAATAATTAAACCAGCGGATAAAGGCGCGGCAATTGTAGTAATGGACTAAACAGATTATGTAGCTGAAGCCTAAAGGCAACTAGCAAACCAGGTCCACTACAAATGCTTAGAAGAACCAGTATTCCCTAGGTCAATATAAAAAATAAACGATTTTTTTTTAAGTTTGGCTGACCGCCAATTTATTGATGCAGGATAACTATCTTATTTGAAATGTCCTGAAGACCCTGCACCACGTAGGATGTATTTATTATCAAAAATATATATAGATAGAAAATTGTGGCCGGGAGAGGGAAAAGTCCCACCGGGCAGACCAATAATAGCGGATTGCAGTAGTGAAAGTTATGCGTCAGTCGAATTTATAGATAATTTTTTTAGCACCGCTTGCAAAGCAACATAAATCATATCTAAAGGATACTAATGACTTTATTAAAAAAATGCGGGAATTCAAGCGAAGGAAGGGGCATTTATAGCCACAATAGATGTTGAGAGTCTTTCCACAAACATAGATAATACCAATGGATTAAAGGCTATCGAACAAATATTTATTAAAAATCCAGACCCAAAGAGGCTGGATAATTTTTTTTTAGAGTTATTAAAAATTAATTTAGAAAACAATGATTTTGTGTTCAACAGCCAGTGGTACCTACACACGCGGGGAACTTCGATGGGTACGAAATTTGCAGCACATTATGCTAATTTGTTTTTGGCAGAGTGGGAGGAAAAAGCATTAGAAAAATGCGTCCTAAGACCCTCAGTATACTGCAAGGTTCTTGGATGATATTTTTATGATCTGGGAAAACTCCGAGGAAGAATTATACAAATTTGTGAAAATGTTGAACACTCATCACCCGTCGTTTACTGTCAAGGTGGAGTTGAGCTCGGAATCAATGAATTTTTTAGACACTGTAGTTTACAAAGAAAACAGATTTAAGGAGACAGGGACATTTGATACCAAAGTTTATTTTAAAACCAACAGATACTTTGGAACTGCTATACAAGAAATCATATCACCCAAACCATACTATTAAGGGATTAAATAAAGAAATATTCAACTGCAAAACGCGCATGCCTGGGACGGTCAAGTGTAGGCCAACTGTAGCCTATTGAGTACAGATTGACGTCATTAATATAGCCACTGAACTGATTACAAGACAATACTTAAACGGGACATTGATCCAATGCTGTTTTAATGCTAGGCCAACGTCTGCGACGCTGGCCCAACATTGAACCTACATTGAATAAATGTACAATGTTTGAGAGAAAGTCCCCCTGCGCTGTCAATACAAGCAGTTTCAACATCCCCGCAGTAATACAGTCTGTTTGTTTGCAAGCCAGCGACAAAGTAGGGGCAAGGGCAAAGAGCTTTGAATTATTAACTCATAGATGTCGCTGAAGTATATATGAACTTGCTGTGATTTGAGAACTTGCTCTTAATGAGGCTTTGGGTATGAAACGCATATTTAGTATTATTATGGAATAGGGCCTTGGCCTACCCACGGGGACTATTGCCTTCTGGGGGATCCTTGTCCCGCGAATTTTGACAGTTGACCATCCTCAGATATGTTAGAATATGTAATAACAAGCAAGATGTAACGATACGGTGTAGGGACTCTTTGCGGCATTAGTTAGGAGAGGGTATTCGGAACGTATTTTGCAAACGATAAAGGATAAAACCTTGTGTGAATTGAGAAAAAAAACGAACAAGGAATCTTATCAAAGATGCACTACTAGGAACTGTGAATTATGTTCGACGCCAGTAGTTGTAGAGAGTGGTAAGACCATGGGGGTACTGTATGCCGGTACTGGAATCAAACTCAAATCCCTACCACATAAAATTGTGATTCAACTAGCGGTATTTACTGTATAGTTTGTTCAAAATGCAGTAAATAATATGTGGGGGAAACTGGGGTCTCATTCAGAACAGCGATAAACATAATCATTCGGATGAACGCGTTAAGCTGTTGAGAAGACCACAGCAGTTGCCACACACTTTAACTCCGGGAGCTGCAGGGCAGAAAGGAAGTGGCAATTAGCCCTGATATATCCTCCATTCGGCTTAAATACGGTACCTTCCCCTAAGGATGGTGGCGTCACCCCCTTTGTTATTACCTACTCTGCAACGGCGACGGAGGCAGCTAAGTTAGTGAAGACTTCCTTCAATAAACTTAAAGCGAAACATCCGAACATCCTTTATAAACAGTGCGTAACGGCATATAAAAGGGGACAAAATGTACGTGATCTCTTGGTGAGAAGTAGTTTGGGGAAAGCCCCACTGGACAACCCCACTGTTACCGGATCCGACTTAAGTCAGGATCTGATTACATTAATAAAAGCATTAGATGAGATATAATTTATATCAATTAGTATGATTGTTTTTCTTTTTATAAATCAGGCTATACTTCTCCTCGGTCAGTGCACTATGTTGGAAACATGGAAAGGCATACGGCGCTCGCTCATCGTGGTTGGCTCACTGGAGTCAAGCAACGTCGCGCCCGGTTCATAATTGGATGGGTGATTGCCTGGGACTGCCAGGTGCTGTATACACTCGTGGGGCTCAGAGAACCACGTAAATCAGATGGTTCGTCTGACTGACCTAGAGTTGGACGTAAAAGAACCTCAATGGACGTAGGCGCAGTTTTCATCCGGCGATACCCTAGAAAATCCACAATGTGTGGGTACTTGGCACATAAGGCGAATTTGCTTGGAATGAAAATAGCTTGATGCGCCTCAATGGCAGCTCAGCTGTATATCTTCCAGGAGACTGAGTTGGAATTTGAATGATAACAGGCCTTGCTAATTTACTCTCGATGTTCAGAGCTCTGAACAGCCTCCGGCTGGATACATGCGCTATATAAGATTTCATTCATTCATTCATTCATGCCCTTGAAGGTGTGACGAAAGTCAGACCCTTTAGTGTATGATGAGAATACGGTTGACATGTCGATACCGGGTTTTATGGGGAACCAGGTACTGGAACCTTTACCCGACCCTGACCATGGACCCTAAATCTCACCCTGACCACAAAACCAACCAATCAACTAACTAACTAACTAACCAACCAACCAACCAACCAACCAACCAACCAACCAACCAACCAACCAACCAACCAACCAATCAACCAACCAACCAACCAACCAACCAACCAACCAACCAACCAATCAACCAACCAGCCAACCAACCAACCAACCAACCAACCAACCAACTAACCAACTAACCAACTAACTAACCAACTAACTAACTAACTAACTAACTAACTAACTAACTAACTAACTAACTAACTAACTAACTAACTAACTAACTAACTAACTAACTAACTAACTAACTAACTAACTAACTAACTAACTAACTAACTAACTAACTAACTAACTAACTAACTAACTAACTAACTAACTAACTAACTAACTAACTAACTAACTAACTAACTAACTAACTAACTAACTAACTAACTAACTAACTAACTAACTAACTAACTAACTAACTAACTAACTAACTAACTAACTAACTAACTAACTAACTAACTAACTAACTAACTAACTAACTAACTAACTAACTAACTAACTACTGACTGACTGACTGACTGACTGACTGACTGACTGACTGACTGACTGACTGACTGACTGACTGACTGACTGACTGACTGACTGACTGACTGACTGACTGACTGACTGACTGACTGACTGACTGACTGACTGACTGACTGACTGACTGACTGACTGACCGACCGACCGACCGACCGACCGACCGACCGACCGACCGACCGTCCGACCGACCGACCGACCAAGCGAGGGTCGGTCGGTCGGGCGGTCGGTCGGTTGACCGACCGACCGAGCGAGCGAGCGGTTCGAGCAAGCGGGTGGGCGGGCAGGCGGTTCGGGCGAGCGAGCGAGCGAGCGAGCGAGCGAGCGAGGGAGCGAGCGAGTGAGCGAATGAGTGAGTGAGTGAGTGAGTGAGTGAGTGAGTGAGTGAGTGAGTGAGTGAGTGAGTGAGTGAGTGAGTGAGTGAGTGAGTGAGTGAGTGAGTGAGTGAGTGAGTGAGTGAGTGAGTGAGTGAGTGAGTGAGTGAGTGAGTGAGTGAGTGAGTGTATTTCCAGTGGGTGGTCTCGCTAATGTCGTTTCTGATATCATATTTTTTTTATCAAATCAAATTGAAATCTAATCGCCGCCAGCGTAAACCCTTTAACCCCGAATTTAACAGTTTTCACTCAATTGATTTCAATTTAGCCTGTATGTGCACATTGATGTAAGTGTGTAAGTGTGTAAGTGTGTAAGGTGTAAGTAAGTAAGTAAGTAAGTAAGTAAGTAAGTAAGTAAGTAAGTAAGTAAGTAAGTAAGTAAGTAAGTAAGTAAGTAAGTAAGTAAGTAAGTAAGTAAGTAAGTAAGTAAGTAAGTAAGTAAGTAAGTAAGAAAGGAAGGAAGTAAGTAAGTAAGGAAGTAAGTAAGTAAGTAAGTAAGTAAGTAAGTAAGTAAGTAAGTAAATAAAATAAGAAATGTATAAAAAAATAAAGAAAAAATAACAGTTTACCACTGCTTTATTTTGCACAGTAGTGTGGGTCAAGTTGTAGCACATCCAGCAATTTGGGTCAAGTTGTAGCATATCCAGCAATTTGGGTCAAGTTTTAGCACATCCAGCAATGTAGGTCAATTTGTAGCACATCCAGCAATGTGGGTCAAGTTGTAGTACATCCAGCAATGTGGGTCAAGTTTTAGCTCATCCAGCAATGTAGGTCAAGTTATTAGCACATCCAGCAATGTGGGTCAAGTTGTAGAACATCCAGCAATGTGGGTCAAGTTTTAGCACATCCAGCAATGTGGGTCAAGTTGTAGCACATCCAGCAATGTAGGTCAATTTGTAGCACATCCAGCAATGTGGGTCAAGTTGTAGGACATCCAGCAATGTGGGTCAAGTTGTAGCACATCAAGCAATGTGGGTCAAGTTGTAGCACATTCAGCAATTTGGGTCAAGTTGTAGCACATCCAGCAATGTGGGCCAAGTTGTAGCACATCCAGCAATGTGGGTCAAGTTGTAGCACATCCAGCAATGTAGGTCAAGTTGTAGCACATCAATACGCCGCCCACGTGAGCATAGCTTTATCCGCCTTGACTCATGTGCACTTGGGGACTAATAATAGTACACAATTAATTCCGTCAACAGGATAATTATATAATAAACTAACGCAACGTAAGCATGTTCAACCCTTTCAAGCCTGAGTTTATCATTGGTATCATCATCCACTACAAGCCGCGAATTGCTGTCGCAATTCTCGACTTGTAGTGGATGAAGATGATTTGAAGTGGGTGAAAAATTAAAGAAAATTGCCATGTATTGGTAAACCAGTTTCATGGAAATTTTCATTCTAAAACCCTTGGTTGTAGGAAAATTAGGTCTTTTTTTAGGGATGTAAAATGATGCTTTAATGCATCGTGAAGGCTTAAAGGGTTAACTCTATCAGTTCAGGGACCGACTAAAGTTGATCCCAGAACTGATAGAGTAATATTTATAATCGTCATAGACCCATAACATAGGTATTCAAATGAGGCGGAAAGAGGTAACTAAGACTTTCAAATTAAAAAAATCCTATTGTTTATACAAAAAAAAATCAGCGCTTTCACTCTTTCAGTACGGGGACCGTCTTTATACGTTTGATGTATAAAGACTGTCCCCGCACTGAAATAATTTAAATATTTATACTGGCCGTAGATCCATAACGTAGGTTTTCAAATGAAGCGGAAATAACTAACTAAGACATTTATGATGATTTCAAATTGTATACCAATTATACAACGTGAGTCCAACGTCCCAACATTGTATCAATGTTATACAAATGTTTTGTGTTTTTTGGGATCACAGCGTCGAGAATTCTAATTCTGCGCGTGTTTTGTTCAACTCGTTCATCTGGACGAATATCTTTTTTTGTTAGAAAGCATTGTATTACCATATCAGAGTCGACTACATCAACAACATATCCATGATAACGCGCAAAGACACCGATTGAAATTTAGAAGCAAAAAAATGATTACAAATTGTGGAGAGAAACACTTAAACTCTACAGTGCGGGGATCGACTTTAGACGTCAGAATCTGACGTTTAAAGTCGATCACTGAGCTATTCAATTTAAATTTTTCAGTCACTTGAAGTTGTGTCTCGCTACCGCGATACATAACTTCAAGTGACTAAAAATGTATGTAATTTTGAAATTCAAGTCTCAATAAATATCAGTGTTTAAAGATTGAATGCATATTTTACTGTGAACAGCTGGTTATCAGGGGTCATATAGGTGCTAATAAAAAACACAGAATGTCTACTGCAGTCGACATCATTCTCTTTTTCATTTTAAGTTAGAATTGATGACTCATTGCCAGAAAATTGCTTATTCTACAAAATGACACTGTGAAATAATACAAAGGTAATATCATGTCAGGATGACTCCCATAAGACTCGAAGAGTCACTGGCATGAAAGCTACTTTATTATAAAATAACATGAAATATAAATTACTATATAATATAGTAAATCACATAAATCATGTACGAAAAAAATGATTTCTCTAAAAATTGACAGATTTTATTAGCTGCCACAAACTATTCTATCAATTTCTGTGGCCGTATTACCTGGTTTAGAACTTGCTTGAAGGCGTATATATACGGGCCTAGCAGCACAAGGGTTAAACCACAGATATATACGGCCCCAACAGCACAAGTCTATTATTAACAAGTTCATTGATGAACAAGATCATTATAGACTTATGACAGACAGCAGCATGTCGTGAAATTGACAATTAAATACGCGTGGGAATATTATTGACACTTACAAGTCACTCACCGTTTCATTATGTGCATGATGAGTTAACACCTTGAACCCGACCGGGCCTTTTGAAATACCTGATATATATACTGTGAACTGGGGTTATAGCGATACGGTGCATTCGTGAACACACAAACTACTGATGTGCATACTGCTAACATTTTAATCACTGATCACTTTATAAATATTTGTTTTTGAATTTTATATTATTTTTTTATTTATTTTCAAACCAATTTGGTACATTTATTCCGATGTTTCTGCGTTCAAAGTTTTCCCGATTTTGTTCAGTTTACGTTGCGTATTCACATTTAACCCTTACAGTGCGGGGATCGATTTTAGACGTCAGAATCTGACGTCTGTGGACGTCAGATTCTGACGTCTAAAGTCGATCCCCGGCACTGTAAGAGTAAAAATATTTCTAATTGTCGTAGACCCATAACATAGGTATTCAAATAAATCAGAAACAGACATTTATAATGATTTCAAATTCAAAAAACCCTTTCGTTTCCATGGTTTATACAAAAATAATTCAGCGCTTTAAGGGTTAACCCTTTCAGCGCGGGGGCCGACTATAGACATTTAGTCGATCCCCGCACTGGAAGAGTGAAATATGTTTAATGGCCGTAGACTCATAACATAGGTATTCAAAGGAAAGAGAAAAAAGCTAGCTAAATTGAAAAAGCCCTCTGGTCTCCATGATCTATACAAACATATTTCAGCTTCATAAAGGTTAAATTGGATCATTATAATAACTCAGATTTCCACTCTCTATTTTAAATAAGGAAATGGAGAAAGTGTATGTGGCCTTTAATTGTGTGCATATTATGTATAATTCTAAGAGCACAACATTAAATGTTATCTGACTCAATGACTTTGAAATAACCTTGGTTACATAGCGCACTTTGTCACCCCCTTATTTAACACCTTTGGAGCCACCTTTGATGTTATTAACTGGGTAGAAGAACGACACAGGCTGGAATCGTTTTGTTTTGTTTTTACTGGGTTGTGAATAATATTTTAACCCTTTAGTCCTTGCATGCTACATTTTCAGAAGGCCTAGTAATTGCGATCCCCAGCAAGCTTTAAAATGTATTTTAATCGTCTATTTTGAGACTAACATTTACAATTTATATATAACGTTTCTAAACATATTTTGTGGCGTAAAAACCGTGAGATAAATATATAGTTAGACTAAATACATTACATGTGCACAAGAGAGTTAGGCCTAATATACACCTTCTTTCTGGTATCCGCTACATAAAATATAACATATGTTATTTATTAACCCTCTAGATGTTAGAGTATCACGTGTATTAACCCTCTGTGGTCCAGAGAATCGATAGTATCACGTATCTCATGTATTAATTTACCATCTTTTGATTACATTATTATATTTATTTTATATTACCCTTTTGATGCCTGAAGTATCACGTGTCTCATGTAATAACCCTCTGCGGGCTAGTATATTTCTCCTATGTTAACCTTCTGATGCCAAGATTATCATATTTTTGCTATGTTCTCATTCCGAAGACTAGAGTATGACTTGTCTTATTTATTAAACCTCTGCAGACTAGAATAATAAATTATTAACCCTCTGGGGTTTAGATTATCACGTATCTTATGTAAAATCCTCTTTGGTGGGGGGGGGGGGTTAACCATATAACACCAAACAGGCTGATCAAGTACAGCATTATTCCCATGGAAATTTACAGTATATCTTCATAATTTTACACCATTCACAATATTGGTTTCAGCTGTTTACTAAAAAGTGTGATGTAAACAAAACCATACATATTTGTTAACAAAATGAGCTAAGGTTTTATAAAATAATGATAAACACGCCCACACGGCTCGCTAGCTAACACAGTGAGTGACACCCAGGTATTTCTTGTCATTTCGCTGACCTTGAGGCGTGATTTGACATTGAGGCGTGATTTGCTGCCCGAGTTCCTCACAAGATTCAAGGAAATTATTTGTCGTACATGATAAATAGGAGCACAGAATGACCTAGATATTTTAATAGATAATAATTTGTCCCTGGCAGGTTTACATATGGTTTATAAATTCAACACCAAGGTTGGTTGAAGATTATTTATTGTCATTGTGGTCAATCCACAAGATCAAAGGCCTACCATGATAATTGATCTATACTTCAACAATAACTCAGTCGAGGAGAAAGAACAAAATTGCTCATTTGTACCCATCACTTCAAGTGGCTGTAAATTACTCATATAAGTTAATTTTTAAAAAAGTTGCAATTTTTTATATTTAAAAAATCATTTCGTTCCAAATAACTGGATTTAACCAGCTAATAAAACAGATAAAAACAAATAAAGTCGCGCTTAGCGTTTTAAGGGTGAATACTTTGACAACACTGAAATTTAATTGTGTGCACTATGTGCACTTGGCTTTACCCTGATGACATCGCAAGGCTCTGACACAGTGAATCCCATTGTTAAATATAATACTTCCAAATACGATCACAAGTTTACGCCTGCTGAAAAATGGCCTAGTTTTCATAGGCACTTGAAATATTCGTCTCAATTTCTTGGCATCCGAGTTTTTTGGCAGACAGTAATCAATTACACTGGAGCCTGGCGGGGCCTGGTGCAGTGGTTAAAGCTGCCTGCTTAGAAAGTCGGAGATCGCGGAATTGAACCCCCGCTCTGGCCTTCAAGTTTCAAAGAAACAAAATATTTCTTCCTCGCTAACTAGTAAAGATTCAATATTGTGGGGAGCCTCCGTGACCGTGAGGTAGTGTGTTCGGCCTCAGACCGCCAGGGCTCGAATTTCGAATCCTGTGTCTGGAAGGCAGTGTCATCTCATTCATCTCACCATCCTTAGGAGGTTCTCCTGGCTCTGTTTAGTCTATATGTACACAAAGGTGGGCTAAACCCACATTGATTTCATTTCACTGGAGCCTTGCCTAAATAAAAGGCGGTACTTCTCAGATCACGTATACGGAAGAAGAAGAAGAAGAAGAAGAAGAAGAAGAAGAAGAAGAAGAAGAAGAAAAAGAAGAAGAGGAGAACGTCGATGCACTGCAGGGCAGTATGCAAGTGGGGGGGGGGGGGGTGACCGCCTATATATCCCCAGAATGCGTTGTACTGCATAGTGGATCAAAAATGGTCTTTAAAACAGTCCAATTTTGAGATAAAGCCTATCAAAAATTAAGATTGGTCTACTAGGTGTTTCTGTGACGAACAAACGAACCATTGCAATTGAAAAATACACGCACATACTTAAAGGGACCCCGTGGGATGAGACATTTTCAATTTTAAAAATTTTGAAAATTTAATTTATATGAAGCTATATAGCCTACTGATAGCCTACTTACCTAAAAATACAAAAAGTCAAAAAACAATTTGAAAGCACCGAAAAAGAGTGAAATATTTTCATTTCCAGGTCGTATATTGCCATGTAAATCTTCATGTCAGCAATATACAGCATTTTACACCACATATTCCCACATCTTGGACGATGAGATCAAAGCGATCGCCGCTAATTGGTGTCTTATAGTCGAACATCGAGGGATACACCTGCAGCACTGATTGTCTGCCCAACACTGGGCCGACGGCATCAACATGTGGCCCAATGCTGTAGGAACATTCAACCGTCCTTAAGCAAGTGTTTAGGTATACAAAAAGTTTGTTTGGGTTTTAAGTGGATTCTAAGGAAGTTGATAAAAAATATTTTTGAAAATCTAAAAACTCTGAAAAAAATACAATCATGATCTGGGGGGTACACTACTTCATTACAAGACTAAAAACAAAAATTGATGTCATCCCAAGGAGCCGCTTCGAATGAATCAACGATTGTTATATATTCCCCGTTCAGCTTAAAATTAAAATCTCTGTTTTTTCTGTATTTATACTTCATTTCCAACATTTACAATATTCTGCCAAACAATTTGGGGATTTTTGTAAACCTTCAGGCTTTCAGAAAAATAACTGTATCGTCTGTATATAATAATATTTGCATTTTTAAATAGTTGTCGAACATATTATCAGACAACAAGAGGTTTCTAACATTATTATATTAAAAAAATGACTGTAAATCATTTAGATAGAAAGCAAATAACAGCGGGGATATATTTTCGCCTTGTCTAACGCCGGTGTAACAGTTACAATATGCTGACTTAGTATTGTTTAATTGTAAACAAAATTTAACAGTATTATATATATTTCTAACAACATTAAAAAAAGCTTTCCGGTAATGCCAAGTGAAATTAATTACCTTCTAAATCCAGCTAGATTTTCTAGTAGAATGTTATTTGAATTTTTAAATGGACTTAACCGCAGAATAACTATTATTGTTTTGAAGAATTTTCTAAAGCAACTTAACAATCTTATTTCTCAAAAATTTGCAGGGTCATTAGTGTTTCCTTTCTTTTTGTAAATAGGAATAATATTTCCAGTCTTTCTGTTTCTAAGACATGATAAAAAAGACATTTGAAAACAGGGAGAAAAAGCTCTATAGTGGAACGAATGTATTCCGTGTATTCGTTTATGACTTTATCATCACCACATTATTTATTGTTTTTAACTCTTACAGGATCGACTTTAGTCGTCAGAATCTGACGTCTGTAGACGTCAGATTCTGACGACTAAAGTCGATCCCCACACTGAATCTGACGTCTGTAGACGTCAGATTCTGACGACTAAAGTCGATCCCCACCCTGAATCTGACGTCTGTAGACGTCAGATTCTGACCACTAAAGTCAATCCCCACACTGAATCTGACGTCTGTAGACGTCAGATTCTGACCACTAAAGTCGATCCCCACACTGAATCTGACGTCTGTGGACGTCAAATTCTGACCACTAAAGTCGATCCCCACACTGTAAGGGTAAACATTTTTATAATGGTCGTAGACCACTAACATAGGTATTCAAAAGAATCAGAAAGAGCTGAATAAGACGTTTATGGTAATTTCAAATTAAAATAAACCCTTTGGTCTCCAAGGTTTTTTATAAAAAAATCAGCGCTTTAAGGGTTAAAGATTAGAGCCAGGGTTACTCAGCCATGCTTTTACTCTATATCTATGGTTTTTAGATTAAAATCCCTAACTGACATTTAAAGTCTTCCGCGGATGTCCCCCCCCCCCCCCCCGAGGTTAGTAGTAATCGTTTATTATACTGATTAGTGCTTCCATGTACATTTCACGTCACATACATATATAATTTCCGTCTCTTAAGCACCCAACCCGACTTGGGGTTTATAAATCAGTTTAAACATGATTATACATATATACATATAGTGTACAGGAATAAGATGGTTAGTTAGTAATAATGAGATGGAAATGAGATGGTTAGTTAGTAAGACTGGGCATTCGCCCAGCCCGGGCCAATGCCGGGCCAATATCTGAAACGTTGAAACGTTAGAATGTGGGCGGAGTAGGGTGTGTTGTGGACAAGTACAGATAAGTCAGTGGTTATCCACAGATGTAAATCATGTAAACACGACACGTTAAACGAATCCAGGATTCAAGTTGGTCCACCGACTACAACGCTGTCCCAACATTGCATCGGCATTGATTTAACGTGTTGTGATTATAATTGATTCCACGGCTTGTGTTATCTGATTAAAATAGATTGTATTATCTGCATGGTTATACCCAGCAAACACGAGACATCGACCCAATGTTAGCCCAATGCTGGTCTACCGTCTACGACGCTGGCCCAACATTGGTCCAAAATTGGGTCGATGTCTCGGGCTTTCTGGTTATAGACGGTAGGGATGATTTTTTTTTGTGCAGTGAGAGCTTGTCGCTCGGTTCAGTGAACATCAGACGTTCAAGGAGCCGCTTTAACGTAGACGCCCCTCAGAGTGACGTGTCCTTCAAATCTAATCAATTAACCCTTTGACTGGTAACCACCCTTTAAGCCCTCACAATGCATTAAAACCCTTATGCTGCCGATTTTTTTTCAGACTATTTTTAATTCATTTGAAGCTGGAATTGCTAACGCAATTTCCAGCTCCAAATGACGAAAAATAATTATATTTATGAACAAATATACATCTTCAAAATGTAATTATTAGGTTAACTAAGCATCTATCACAAAACATTTTAGCGATTCGAGTTGAATTTAGTGGTCTGGAATTTGCTTGAAAACGGGTATATTCGTTCCAGGTAGGGTTAAGCCTTTCACGGTTAACCCTTTAAGTCCTCACGATGCATTAAAGCATCATTTTACATCCCTGAAAACAGCCTTAATTTTCCTAGAACTAAGGGTTTTTTAATGAGAATTCCCATGAAACTGGTTGAGCAATACATGGCAATTTTCTTTAATTCCAAATTCTTAATCATCTTCATCCACTAGAGTCAAGAATTGCGACAGCAATTCGCGGTTTGTAGTGGATAATGATGACAATGGTGAATTCAGGCTTGAAAGAGTTAAACACCACTATACTTGTTTCTAATTAAGTTGTATCAGGCATGTCCTATGAAATCATTGTTGCTGTGAATTATACAAGCAGACATATGTTTTATTGAAGTAAAATAAAAAAAGTCAGTATAGAATTACTTGTCATAGAAATGATATACATGTCCTACATATATGTGGACATTTACACACATATAGAAAGTAATTACTGACTTATTTGTCATAAAAATGATAGAATATATCTACATGTATATACAAGATGGTTAATCTGCTAAAATCACACGACAATTTACATGGTATCACATACTGAATTAAAATCATGTTAAAAGGCATTGCCAGAGTAAAACACTGGATATAGCGATAAAATATCAGATAATTGATTACTACTAGAACAATGCCAATATGTGAACGTAGGAGGTCTATCATTTTGTTTTCCGCACCATAACCAGAGATAGAATAGCTACTATAGCTCCTATACTATATGTATATTGATGATGTCTAATGCCAAGTTTAATTTTAAGTTTTCATATCATGTCGATTTCCATGTGATTTTACAGAACTACCAATGTTATATATAATGCATTTTATACTGTTCATTTTAGAGACGCATAACCGTCTACATAGACTTCCTTGTCGTCAATAAACATCTATCAATCTACAGGATTATTATCTACCAATCTAATCTAATATCTACCAAACTACAGGATTGTGAGTTTGGTGCAATCACACGGCAATATGTGTGTGTTTAAACATCATGATTTGATACACGTTGATCTAAAATTAAACTTATATGAGTAATTTTACTCCTTTTAGTTTTTTGTGTTTCTCTCACTGGCGCGCCGTGGTTCTGGATAAAGCTAAGTTGCGCAGGCCTAGCGTAACCCTTACGTAACGCTTAGAGGGGAGAGGGAGGTTAAGGTATGCGTTACGGAGCGTAGTCACAGTAACGTTAAAAAGCGTTACGAAGGGGGGAGGGGGGTCAAAAATCGTCCAAAAAAGCGTTACTTAATTGATGAACGGCCCCATATTTCTGTATAAACCATGGAGACCAAAGGGTGTTTTCAACTTGAAATTATCATAAATGTCATAATTAGCTCTTTCCGCTTCATTTGAATCCATATGTTATGGGTCTACGGCCATTAGAAATATGTTGACTCTTTTAGTAATGCGGGGATCGACTTTAGACGTCAGAATCTGACGTCTACAGACGTCAGATTCTGACGTATAAAAACGATTCCCGCGTTGAAAGGGTTAAGTCGCTGATAGTGCGACTATAGTCGCGACTATAGTCGTTTTTAATCTGTTTTATCAGCCATTGAAATCGCAAATATTCGGAGCGATTATCTAAAAAACCGCTAAATATTTAATTTAATGGTTTAAGAGTTGATGAACGCAGACGTTCTGGAGTGAATTATGCGATCAAGATTTTATACCTTATTTGTTACAGCTGATTCAATTTATTTGAGTTTTTGATAATTTTTTTTTGATTCATCACGTAAATAAGCCTTCACTGCTACTTGGTACATATTCTGTGAAGGGCGGGTTGAGGCTTGACCCACCCACCCACCGGGCGAGGGCCCTAGGGTAGTGGTTAGCACCGCTGCCTCTCACGCCAGAGTTCAGGGTTCGGTTCCTGGTCTCGGCGGTTTGAAAGAAACAGAAAATGTTTCTTCCCCATCGACGTGTGAAAGTCAGTATTGTGGGGAGCCTCCGTGACCGAGAGGTAGCGTGCTCGGCCTCAGACCGCCGGGGCTCAAATTTCGAATCCTAATGCTAACCACTACCCTGGGGCCCCCGCCCATTTGGTCTACCCAGCAGTACTCATTTTAGGGATATGCAAGGGTGGGTTACAAACACCATCCCCCCTACCCCCACCGAATACGACCCTGTTGGGAGAACGTGTCAAGTTCGCTGGGTGACCTGGGGGGCAAAAGGTGTTAATCCCGGATGTTTCCTCCTCGGCCCGGCACACACCAGCCATTAACCCTTTGAGCCCTCACGATGCATAAAAGCATCATTTTACATCGCTGAAAACATACTTAATTTTCCTACAACTAGGGGTTTTAGAATGAAAATTTCCATGAAACTGGTTACCAACACACCCATGGCAATTTTCTTCAATTTTTCACCCACTTCAAATCATTTTCATCAACTACAAGTCGAGAATTGCGACAGCAATTCGCGGCTTGTAGTGGATGAAAATGACAATGGTAAATTCAGGCTTGAAAGGGTTAAGCCAATGTTTGGTTAAACCAGCATTAACCCAACATTGGCTCAACGTCTTGCGTCTCCTCTATTAAATAATGATCAAGCCCGATCACGTGGTTAATTTCTGCCCATAAAAGTGGTAGATTTGACAGGTATTTCTCAGTCGCTGTCCGTTTATCAATCTGAGATCAGTTTCCCGTGACGATAAACCAACTCGTGCACCAAGCAACTGAATCATTTACACTGGGAATTTAAATGTTCTTCACAACATTTTATCAGGTATGTTATAGCCTTATCTCAGATCAAATTAACCACGGTGAAGTAGCTTTACAATAACTGTGTTTAAGTAGTGCGGCGACTACACTGAAAAATTATTTGTATGTAATTCTACAGCTAGATCCTTGAACATGTAATGTAATTCTGAGATGAAGCCCATTGGTTTATAGACATGAGACATTTACTACATGTTAAAGAGATAACTTTAAAACTACATAATATATATTTTTTTTAATTTTCAGAATAGTTGTCGCATCACTAGGAATAGTATTTGTAAAATTTAAATTCGTTGCTAAACTGACTTATTACAATCAGCGAAAACAATTCACCACGGCTAATGTGATTTCTACTGTCATTTCGGACCAAGTATTCTACTAATAATAGAGATAAGTAATAGAGATAACTTTAAACTGCCTAATATTTTTTACTCAAATTTTTTAGGGTAGTTGTCGCAACATTAGAAAATAATACTTGTAAAATGAATCTGACGTCTGTGAACGTCAGATTCAGACGTCTAAAGTTGATCCCCGAGCTGTAAGAGTAAAAATATTTATAATGGCCGTAGACCCATAACATAGGTATTCAAATGAAGCAGAAGGAGCTAACTAAGACATTAATGATGATTTCAAATTGAAAAAAACCCTTTGATCTCCATGGTTTATACAAAAATATTTCAGCGTTTTAGGATTAACCCTTTAAGCCCTCACAATGCATTAAAGCATCATTTTACATCCCGGAAAACAGACTTAATTTTCCTACAACTAGGGTTTTTTTAATGAAAATTTTCATGAAACTGGTTTAGTAATACATGGTGATTTTCTTTAATTTTTCACCCACTTTAAGTCATCTTCATCCACTACAAGTCGTCAATTGCGACAGTAATTCGCGGCTTGTAGTGGATGAAGATGACAATGGTAAATTCCAGCTTGAAAGGGTTAATAGTCTACTAGTAACGCATTTCTGCTCAACTCAGCTCAGATGGTGTAAAACACTATAAGTGTCACAGAAGTCGCTTGTCACTCGCCGGTTCTGAAAATTTTCATGAAAGAAATAATAGTCTCCATAGTGTAAAGTTTTCTGTTGATCAGCAATTTTTTTTTTGAATAATTGACACATTTATAATTCGGGTTTTGTCTTTTTTTTTATCAGGTATGTAAATGTCAAAGGATTTATAATGATTGGTTACTTTAACCCATAGATATCTAAAATATACCTTTTTAACCCTTTCAGCGCGTGGACGGTCTCTATACGTCGGAATCTGACGTCTGTAGACGTCAGATTCTGACGTATAGAGACGATCCCCACATAGGAATAACATAGGTATTCAAATGAATCAGAAATAACTAACTTAGACATTTATGATGATTTCAAAGTGAATAAAACCCTTTAGTTCCCATGGTTTATAAACAAGCATAATTCGGCGTTGTAAGGGTTACGTCATTTTTCTTAGTCACTTGAAGTTGTCTTACCCTCCCCCCCCCCCCACCCTGATCCACAACTTCAAGGTGCTAATAATGACAGTGATTTCTCAACTTAACCCCTACAGCGGTGAAATATTTTTATATAAACCATGGAGACCAGAAGGGTTTTTTTCAATTAAAAAATCATCATAAATATCTTGGGTTGCTGTTTCCATTTCATTTGAATACCTAGGTAATGGGTCTATAGCCACTAGAAATATTTGAATTCTTTCAGTGCAGGGACCGTCTTTATACGTCAGAATCTGACGTCTACAGACGTCAGATTCTGACTTATAAAGTCGGTCCTCGCGCTTAAAGGGATAAGTCACTATATATATCAGTATCACAAATTTAAAAACAATTCTCTGTTTAACAACCTGTAACACTTTATAGTCCTGAAAATTCCAAAATTATATTGAGCTTTTCAAAAGTCGGACCATTTGGCATGTAGTAAGCTGCATGCCAATTACGACGCCAATTACGACGCCCGATTAAATTATTTTAGCTTTATACCTAAGATTACATTTGATGTCAAATGGTGCAACTTTTTATATGCTCAATATAATTTGTGCGAACTTTTCAGGGTTGTTGCGCTTTCACTAGAAAATAGGGCTTGCGACATTTCATAACAATTAGATGATAATTGACTGGGGAATCAGTCATGCGCTGCTGGTAGTATAGGTCTAATTAATTATGTGTTGAGGAAGGCCTGCACAGTGCTCTAGCAGTTTATTCATCGCATATAATACCTATGCAAACATGCTCTGGGATTTTCGCTCAGTGATGGCTAATATAGTATGGTCAAGTAATCTTATAAATCTATAATGTCACCGGCAAAGTTTAATTAATTTGAAATAATGAACCTAGACATGCAATGATCGTATTCACTTCTGGCAATAAAAACTGCTGCCAAACTAGTTCCGCTTATGACATTTACCCTGTGCGTCTAGTGGCACCCTGTTCTGTTTAAGTATATAATCATGATAATGACACGCTTAATTTTAACATTATATATCATGTCGATTTTTTTTTCACGTTGATTTCACGAAACAAGCCCTCTTGAATATACATGTATATATATATTTTATACTGTCTATTTAAATATCGCATCCGTCTACATAGGCTCCCCGTCGTCAATATGGATGCTTCGCAATATTTTTTTATAAAAATATACTGTTTTACACAATAATTTTTCTAAAGAATCGGACCTGGATCTGTCCCTGATCCGCTCAGCTCAGCTCATCTCTTAAAGCTGATGTCAATACAACTAGTGACGTCACACATACAGTCTTTTTGACATCCGGTCAGATCAGCTCTGGCTACGACGTAGTCACAACAGCTAGTGACGTCATGGATACCAACTAGTGACGTCATAGATACCGTCCGGCTACGACGTAGCCAGAGCTGACCTGACGGGATGTCAAAATAGCTAGTAACGTCACAGATAACAACTAGTGACGTCATAGATACCAGCTAGTGACGTCATAGATACAGTTCGGCTACGACGTAGCCAGAGCTGAGCTAACGGGATGTCAAAACAACTAGTGACGTCATAGATACCGTCCGGCTACGACGTAGCCAGAGCTGACCTGACGGGATGTCAAAATAACTAGTGACGTCACAGATAACAACTAGTGACGTCATAGATACAGTCTTTTTGACATCAGGTTAGATCAGCTCTGGTTAGACGTAGCCAGAGCTGATCTGACCCGGATGTCAAAAGAACTGGTGACGTCACAGATACGACGTAGCCGGCTCTGATAGCAAAATAATTATTGGTGTCGCAGATACCGCTTTGTATATGCCGCTTTGTCCTTCTTTTGACATCAACAAATGATGTCCTTGCTTGAATAAAATGTATCTGTCCATCTGTGACCTCAATGGGCGGGGAATAAAATGTAACGATCTGTGATCTCAATGGGCGGGGAAAAATAGAATGAAATCGTTATCAGCGGTGGGTAGATGCCGATCTTACTTCACGTGCTAATCTAAAGATCTGGGCCCGTATTCTCGTACAAGTTACGATAAATCTTAGGCTTTGGATTGGTTGAGATGGCCATCTCGACCAATCAAAAGCCTACGATTTATCGTAACTTGTACGAGAATACGGCACCTGAACCCTGAAAGTTCTAGTGGCAACTACTGGTATTTGTAACATTGTCATCGGTCTATTAAATAACAGATTTCTCCTCAGCAACATTGATCAAAATTTGTAATCAAGCAAATATGAAACTCGTCATTATCACCCACTCATAGTTGTGGGTAGCGGCAGCGAAACACAACTTCAAGTTGGTAAACATTACAAATGTCGAATTTGAAAAAAATGATCCTTTTAGCGCGGGGCAGACGTCAGATTCTGACATATAAAGACGGTGCCCGCGCTGAAAGAAGTAAAATATTTATAATGGCCGTAGACCCATAACATAAGTATTCAAATGAATCAGAAAGAGCTATAAGATATATATGATGATTTCAAATTGAAAAAACCCTTTGGTCTCCATAGCTTATACAAAAATATTTCAGCGCTTTAAGAGTTAAATGTCTACTTTGGCGACTGAAGGGTGCATGCGAGTGGCCATGAGATTTCAATTATGGCAGATTAAGTGAGTGTGATAACCTAAATATGATAAGATAACGAGAATTGAACTGTCATTACGTCGACTCGGGGCTAAACGATCCTATCTGCCACTCTGACGAGTGTCAGATAGGATCCTTTAGCTCCGAGGCGACGATTAGGATGGACCACCCAGTCGCTAGAAATGCTCAGACGTCATTCTAGAATCTGACCTTAACCACGAGATGTTAATCACGATACTAATAGGTTTTATTTCCTGTCTTGGCATAACGCCATCCTAATAAGGCTTTGGTCATACCATTAAACCGACACAATCAGGTCATCATTTTTATTTTGGCTCGTTGATATGACCATAATATGTCAACATTTCCATAGACTAGATTTGCGTGAGTTTTTTTTAAATTTTGTGTTGCGCATTTACCAGTTAAAAGAGAAATAAGGACGAGATTTAATGTCGGACATGCATGTCCAATATAAGAAATACGGTAATAACTGATAAACGAGGCGTTCGGCAAATTTGCTATGTCGCCACAGCAACCCAAAATTTGAAATACTTCCAGAATTCTAGTCTATGGACATGTTCAAGAAGCGATAATAAAATTTTGGCTTTTGAATGATTTTTCGCGTTATTGTGTCGCTTTAAGGTAAGTGGGTCGTAATGATTCGCTGATTAAACATTTTGGACGCACAATTATTTTAATTTCACCCAATAAAAACGCGACCTGCTATGTCTGTCGTATCCTAGTGTTAACCCTTTCATTGCGAATCACCACTATAATCAGTTTTAATTCGTTTTATCAGTCGTTCAAATAATTGATATTTTAAATAAAGAGCGCTTTTAAACATCAAGATTTGTCAATGTTTGGTCTTAATTTTAGCAAATATGAGCAATTTTCACTCACTTGAAGCTGTGGGTCGCGGTAGTGAGACACAACTTCAAGGTAAAGAATAAATGCAATAATATAGCTACATAAGGGTTAACCCCTACAGCGCGGGGATCGACTTCAGAATCTGACGGAGATAGACGTCAGACTGTAAGAGTAAAACTATTTCTAAAGGACGTAGACCCATGAGATAGGAATTTAAATAAAGTGGAACTAGCTAAGATATTTATGATGATTTCAAATTGAAAAAAAAAATTAGTTAAAGTTTTTTTTTCAACTTGGTACATTAAGGTGAAAAATCATAGCATCTCTACAAGTAGGCCTATGCGATACGGAACAAATAACTTTTTAAGTGTCGCTTAAATTGATAAATTTGTTACAGCTTCGTATATGATATGGTAATTTGTTTCAAGCTAAGGGGGTAGCTTTATTAAATGATCTATCACCAGATGTTTTTAATTTGGTGAGAGGCACCACCAACACATGTTTGGTGCGAAGTGGGCGACATGGAATATAAGGGATGATTGACTCGTTCAGGTAACTGGGTGCTAAGCCATGTGGCGCTTTGAAGCAAAAAAAGAGAAGAAAGCTTTGAATTAATTATAGTAGAAGAGGAAATCTGAAATTTGACGTTATTTAAGGAGTTAGTTGACACTTAAATTCCTAGAGACAAATAATATATCGCTGGAAATGTATGAACGTCCAGTTTTACGTAGCGTGAACAGTTTTTGCTGCAAGTGGTCGAGTTTTTCAAAAAAACGTGCATTTGTGACGTCATGTCGTGATGGTTGTGACGTCACTTTTTCAACAATTTCTACTGGATATTTATAAAGGTGGATCATTTATCAGCTGCGATATACACATGTAGATGACGTTCAATATCCTGCATTTGTAAAAATGATGAGTATATGCCTAGGTCGTCACACAAAAATGACATACATGTTTTGTCCACATGTCATCACTTGATTTCCTGTTCTACAGTAGATTGGTGTTAATGGCATGTCTGGATATGGCACAATAATGTCCGAATATGCACTATAAAATCGAGATATAACTAACAGTTCATCGTCATTATTATATCAAGATGCATGGCACTATGACTATGTTAAGATCAGGATGTGTATAACAATGTCGGGATACGGCAGTATAAAGCCAGAATATGGCATTTCATTTTTTCAGAATATGGCGTATATCGTTAGGACATGGTATTATGTGACTCATCACTTTAAAATCTGACGGGTCAGGCTGCGCTAACAACAGGTTAAATTCGTCAAACCCTGCAATTGGAAATGAAATAAAATGAATCGGGCTTTAGGCCACCTATAGGCTTTCACACGTGGATGGGGAAGAAACATTTTTTGTTTTTTTCAACCCGCCGAGACCGGGAACCGAACCCCGAGCTCTGGCGTGAAAGGCAGCGGTGCTAACCACTGCGCTAGGGCCCCCTTTAACGCCATGTTATATGTGTGTCACAATAACCATGATAACTTATTGTTACTAAATAGATAACAATACTCTGGTCAGGGACTTCTTCTGCGTCACAATAAATCGGTAGGATTATTACAATATGAGTGATATAATGTTCTAAGGGAATAATTAGACATTAATACTATTAGAAATACCATACGGTTTCTGAATTTAATAGTACCCGTGATACTTCTGAACGAATCCTTTCAAACTAATAATTTGAAAAAAAATGACCTAGGATGGTGACCGCATAACAAGCAACACATGGTTTCCACCCCTACCACCCATGTGTAGTATGACTTTTTTTTGAGAGACATCACACGTGACAGAATAACTTTGTTAGAGCGGGTGGTTGATCTTGGATATATATTAAGGCAAGAACTGATAATATTCCTTCTCGTACCTCAAATCCTGGGTAAACACACAATAAATTATTTTCAAATTGTAAAAAGTGATGAAGTGCATGGAGAGTACCCTTGGTTTTTCGAAAAATGGCGTTACGGTGATGACGGCCATTTTGAATTAAAAACAGACACAAGGTAGATTTTAAGGATGTTTCAGCATTCGTACGGGTAGAAGCCCCGCTATAATTCCTGAAAAAACAGCTTTAATATATTCGGTTACGTAAATTAACCATTTCTTTGCTCAAGTTCGATTTTTTTTGGTTTATTCTATCACAGAATCCAATGGTTCCATTTTGTCAACAAGATCCTTGTCAGCAAATTTCAAATAACAAGATTTATCACATAGCCCCCCCCCCCACCCCAGAACAGCGAAACAAGAGTTCTATCTATTACTTATAGATCTATACACAAGTAATGATGTAATTTATTGTATGAAAGCCAATTGAAAATATATTTAGGTTTTTGTTGCCTTCAAATCGTATTAGACATAACACTAATGCTCTTGCACTAATTGACGGATCCAAGATTTGACTGACAGGAGGCGCCTATCATATATCTGACTCAGTCAGCCTCCTTGTATTACTGTCTGGAGGGGTCGGAGGCATGCTCTTCGAGAAATTGTTAAATTTAATTAAGACTTACATAATGCATTCTAGAGCATATTTGGCCCTAATAAGGCCTTTTTTGTTATATTGGAGACATTGAACAGAGGGCATGGGTGACAGACTCAGCAAACAGGAGACGTTGAGCCAATGTTACATTAACGTTGACTCACCGTCTTTGTCGCTGGTCCAACATAAGGGCAACATTGGGTCAACGTGTTGTGTATGC
>OZ024917.1:4756618-4768486 GCA_964017125.1 Flabesymbios commensalis
CAGGCATTTGCTGTGCACTGAGAAAGAGGTTAGTCATGGGGTAAGTAGTGTTGTCTCAGACGACACAGGTGTTTTTATTTTGATTCTGTGCCATTTTGGAGAAATTCTCAACGGATATGTTCATGGAATCTCCGATTGTAGATCGCAACATCATAGATATAAAAGTTTAGAAGTACTAGCAAATCGTACCTGATAGTTATATTTGTTGGCATGTCATATCAGTGTACGATGCATGTACAGTCACCCGTTGGTATGACGTGGGAATGGTAACTGCACTGAAGATAAATAAGTGTTCAAGCTGGTTATTCGTTTTGTCGCATATGTGACCAAACTCAGTAAATCACAGACATTTTTGAACAAACAACTACATTTATGGCAGTATGTTATGGTCTAGCCCTGAATACAAGGCTATTCCGCCGAGCTATGCAGCTCCGGTAAAATAAACTTGTATTCAGGGCTAGTTATGGTCAGCCACAATTCTCTACCATGACAGAAGGTAGGCATAATCAGTGGGCTGGCAAGCAAGCACCTGACCATTGCCCCATAACTGTGCTCATTGCCTCCAAGAACAACGGATGCCTTCACAGAAAAACGTTAAAACAGCACATCTACAGGTACAGCTTTGAAAATATGCTTTAAAATCCACTCCTATTTTGGACCCAAATGACTTTGGCTCTGGCAAAATGGACGGGTTTTGGACGGGTGGCCAGCGGCGTACCCTGGTTCCTCCTCTCAACAACGGTGCAAAGGCAGTTAGAGTGTTTGACATTATGTCTATTACTACGGATGAATGGAGTTACTCTCAGCTATTGCTACTCTGGGATTATCATACCCGAGGATAGCGGAGCTGTGTTTTGTATAGCTAAACCCAAGTCTCCCGACCGTCTGGGGGTAAATCATTTAGACATGCCCAGAACCCCTTATCTGGCGAGTGTAGGAAACCACTCTCAATAAACCACCATGCTCTATCACCCCACCCTCACATCGTCATCTGTACATCATGTATCTCATCAATGGACTGCACTGGTTTTAGTGTATTACAATGTCACTTAAATGACATTTAAAATCGGTGTCAAAAAGTGGCATTAAGCATTACTCTACTACTACTACTGTGTCTCCATCTGCCTGAGGCCGGGTACATTAAGTAGTCAGATTGTCCATCTAAATGTATAGTATGTCTGTACGGCCATCTCCAATTCCTCCTGTCGGTTCATGCAAATTAAGCTCTGCAGCTGAGGCATAATCGTCGGCACTTTTTTAGTTTTTAAAGTAAAGTTATGATGTTTGGTGATTTTGATGTGCATATAGGCAGGCCTACAATTTACGATGTTCATGACAACTGAGGGCAGAAGGTATAAACAGTCATTATAGATTGATGGTAATTATATTTTATATAGCCCTACTTAATTATATATATCTAAGGTGGTCTATATGGTGAATACATGAGCATTTGCCTGTATGTCGTTGCTGCGGTAAATATTTTTCTACTAATATTATTGCTGTTATTACGTTTTTGTTTTGATCGTGCTCTCATAATTTTTATTATATATGAACTCGCTTAATCCACGTACAGAAATAATCCATAGAGAACGTTTGGCTAGCAATGTAGTTTCACATCTGTTTCTGTTCAGAAATGTAGGGCCTACTTGTTGGCGTGGTTGAGTAGTGTCGGCCATCTTGGATTTATGCACGACGGCGACTTCTATATGAAAAAATAATGCCGGAAATGAGTTTCTCTGGTCAATTTAGTTAGAAAAGTGGTATTATTCATATTTCTAGGCCAAAATGTGAAAAAAGTTATATTTCCACTATGGCTCTTGGCGGCCATTTTGAAAAACGTGAATAACTAAAATTGCCCAGGGGTGACACCTCCATACCCTCCGGAATCTTCAAACAGGGGGTCTGGGCAGCAGTATTCTGCAAAGAAAAAAACTATATACTCCAAGTCCAGGTATACCACCATGGCTGCCAGACTATCAGTAATTGTTATTTGCATGAGGAGGCAAACTGTTACTTGTTAATTATACAGTTACTGTTGTTTGTCATTCAAAAGCAAGCATTTTTTCGACTTTGCTAGCATGGTTAGAAGCAGCTCATAAATAATGAATTCCCAATTCGAACCCGCGATCTCCGACTATCCAAGCAGGCAGCTTTAACCACTGCACCAGGCCCCCGCGCTCTTAAGGTGGATAAAAAAGGGAAGTTTAGTCTAGGAGAGTCAAATGAAACCAGTCGAGTCGTTATGTTTCACTGAGACATAATATTTACATAATTTACAATTGAATTAAATTGAATTAAATTGAATTAAATTGAATTAAATTGAATTAAATTGAATTAAATTGAATTAAATTGAATTAAATTGAATTAAATTGAATTAAATTGAATTAAATTAAATTTAATTTATTTTAATTTAATTTAATTTAATTTAATTTAATTTAATTTAATTTAATTTAATTTAATTTAATTTAATTTAATTTAATTTAATTTAATTTAATTTAATTTAATTTAATTTACCATAATATTTACCATAATATTTACCATAATATTTAATTTACCATAATATTTACAATTAATTTAATCAAATTAATTTTAATTTAATTTAATTTAATTTAACATAATAATTAAATTTCGGTGGACGTGGACGATGACCATGTTTCGCATGCGGGTGCGCCCACATTGTTTACTCAGCGAATCATGACGACCAACTACTTTAAATCTTTAACTGCCACGTTATCTAAATGTAATTTTTCACCCACTTTAATTTGCGTCTCGCTGGCGCGATCCACAACTTCGAGTGGGTGAAAATTACTCATACTTGTCAAATCGACGTTGTACATTTAAAATGTGATATTCTGCTACTGATAAAATGACATAAAACAAGTAGCGCTTAAGGGACCTTGGAAAGTTAAAATGCCATACATTAAAAAAAAAAATTGAATAGAGCTCACAACACCCACCCACCCCGCTATGCATTTTTTTAAAGCAATCTTCTACACGATTTATGTGGATTTTATTGGTTTTCCAATTTTATATTTTCTATGCAAAATGGCCCTGGATACACCCACACACCCACTTCCAAATTTTGTTTGGATGTTTGGAATTTTTTTAACATTGCAACATCCCTAAGGGGTTAAGACCATCGCATCAGACTGATACCTTGTCAATTGTTCGGTTTTAGAGACACATTATCTGTGCATGGAAAAATCTGACCTTGGGTCTACAATTGTACAGCCTTGTGTAGTTTGTATACGAGTTATTCACAATCTGAACTGTGTCATGTCTTTACAAATAATGTATTGTTTGTGAATATTTGTAATTCTTATATTGTGTCAATTCATTCAGAAAATCTGTACTGTGGTCTACAATTGTCGAGCCAAGTGTAGTTTGTATACGAGTGATTTACTTGTGATCTGTGTCATGTCTTTACAAATAATGTATTGTTTGTGAATATATGTAATTCTTATATTGTGTCAATTCATTCAGAAAATCTGTCCTTTGGTCTACAATTGTCGAATCAATTGTAATCAAATAATATGTTGTTTGTGTTTCATATATGTGTCAACTTATTCTGAAGTGGTCCACATCTACTAGTTCAAATTTGAATGTCCTACTCTTTGGAAGATTACTGACGCGTAGTAAATGCCCCCCCCCCCCCACAATAATGTAGTCAGCAATTGTCCGAGTTCCAACACCGCTGGAAATCAACACCTGTTTTGATTAGATTTGCGCACATATTTTGTGATTGACATCTTTGTTTATTTCGATGGGTAGTCTCCTAACCCTTATCCTACTGAGTTAATGTATTTAAATTTTCACCCACTTGAAGTTGTGTCTCGCTTCCGCGACCCACAACTTCAAGTGGGTGAAAATTACTCAGATTTGTTTAATTCTGGAACAACGTTTGCAAATCATAATATGTAAACACATATTTTTTTCCCAATTACTGTGATTTCGTCTGTTAATAAAACAGATTTAAAACAATTAAAGTCGTGATTAGTGCTGCTTTAACTTTCACAGCGCGATGATCGACTTTAGTCGTCAGAATCTGACGTCTGTAGACGTTAAATTCTGACGTCTAAAGTCGATCCCCACACTGAAAGAGTAGAAATATTTATAATGCTCGTAAACCCATAACACGGGTATTCAAATCGGAAAGAGCTAACTAATATAAGACATTTATGATGATTTTAAATTGAAAAAAACCTTTGGTCTCCATGGTTTATACAGAAATAATTCGGTTCTTTAGGGGTGAAGGGTTAATATATTAATCCTAGCTATGCTGTGGTCGTCTGTAGCCCCCCTAAGGTTTCAGGGGTGCGTCAGACCAAATGGAATTAATTTTTTTTGTGAAAGATAAAAATAGTTTGTGGTAGATTCTCAGTTAGTAAATGGATATCGCACATCTCACGAATTAAAAATAATTTGGTTTAATAATTTAGCACCTACCAAAAAATAGTTACTACAGTCTGTTTCACCAGATCATGGGAATAGCCTATTTCCAAATTGCTCGGTCGCTCTTTGAAAATTTTTATCAATATTTTTCTCGGATCATTTTTTCATTTTCCCTCAACATCCCTCAAAATTTGGTGAATTTTTTTGTGTATTAGCGAAGTTAGACCATTTGGCAAGTGATAAATTTTCAAAATTACAGCTCTCTTCAACACCTTTACTGTGGAACAAGAATTCTATTACATGCCAAATGGTCTAACTTACAAAATACACAACAAAATTGCACCAAATTATCAGGGATGCTGGGAACATGAATAAATGATCCGAGAAAATTTGTGTTAAAACATTTTAAAGAGCGACCGGGAAAATTGGAAAAAGGTTACTCTCAGGACCTGGTGAAACAGACTGGTAAAGGGACTGGCCCAGGTAAAATTATAAAAAAATCGGTGATTTTATTTTGGCTTCCTAATATGTCCATATGATGTAAACATGTCCATAGACTAGAACTGCAAAAGTGTTTTAATTTTTGTGCTGCGCATTCACCAGTTAGACTAGATATAGAGACGAAATACCTGATTTCGAATTATGGACAACCATGTCAAATATAGGAAATACAGTAATTTCGTCTCTATATCTAGCCTAACTGGTAAGTGCGCAGCAGAAAAATTTAAAAAACTTTTGCAGTTCTAGTCTATGGGCATGTTCACATCATATGGTCATATTAAGAAGACAAAATAAAAAAATCGATTTTTGTATGATTTTAGCCTGGGCCAGTCCCTTTTATAATGACGGTGGACCAACATTAAACCAACATTGAGCCAATTTATTTTGATGGGAATCCACCTGCGCAGTACTTTATCTGAACTTTAACCTCTTTATTTACAAGGCGGGGGGGGGGGGATCATTGCTGAAGGCTAACACACCAGACACCATCAAATTCCTCAAGCGGATAAACGTCTGGGTTATTACCAGGTTATTACCCGATTAATCATTTACATGATAACGTGTTATTATTTGTAGTGACAGGGGGGGGGGGGGGGTATGCCTCCAGTAAATAAGGTGTGACGTCTAAAATGGCAGCTTTTGGTCAATTTCTGTATTCAACCTTATCAATGGGAGGTGTTTACCACTGACCTGATCTAGATCACGTACACCACTTAAAACACACCACTACATTTTAAGCCAGGAATGGAGAGTTATTGTTGACAGTAGTATAGGGTGAGCAAGTTCAATGGGATCGACGGTGGAAAACGTTTAGTGTTCAGGAATGGGAATAAAAAATGGCCGCCACAATCCAAAATGGCCGCCAATCAATGGCCGCCAATCAATGGCCGCCGTAATCCAAAATGGCAGCCAATCAACCCTTTGAACCCAAGAACTTTTTTTTTCAATAAACCCTCTAAATCCAAAGGCCAATTTTCAAGTTAACCCTTTAAATTCCAGGGTCAATTTTTTTTTTTTTTTTTTTTTTTTTTTTAAATAAACCTTCTAAATCCACGGGACATTTTTCAAGTTAACCCTCTAAATTCCAGGGTCAATTTTTTCAAATAAACCTTCTAAATCCACGGGACATTTTTCAAGTTAACCCTTTAAATTCCAGGGTCAATTTTTTCAAATAGACCTTCTAAATCCAAGGATCAATTTTCAAGTTGACCCTCTAAATTCCAGGGTGATTTTTGTCAAATAAACTTCTAAATCCAAGGCACAATCTCAAGTTAAACCTCTAAATTCCAGGGTCAATATAAACCTGAATTATGATGAATCTCGGCGGTTACTTTCAACGCACACTGGCCCAACGTTAACGGATTAAGCGACTCCATCGTCACTACAGGATTCAAGGTGCTATGTATGACACAGGTGGACCCCCGCATTTGCATATCTCAGATCAGGCTTTATGTTTACACAAACATGCGAATTATGATGACTCAATTTATTCATAACTTAATCTTACTGCAGCAAGTATTAGTTTAATCTAAATAGTCGTGACCCAGCATCAAACCAATGTTGGATCAATACTAGTATTTGACTGGATACCGCCACAATAATCACTCGATGCATCTAATGCATTATTTATTTTCACAAGGTCATTACGGTCCGTACCTTGTGACCTCAAGTATGTGCGCCCCATTAGTGAGCACGACTCCTTTTCAATTCCGGAGCGCGTTTATTGCCCTCTCGCCTTGCTGAACCTGTAATAAGTGACAAGTGCACCAATATTTATGATAGATATACAGGAAAATAAACGTTTGACTCGTCAGCAATGCTTAACATTATTTTGATTTTTTCTCTAACAGCATACACATATTATTATGGTAAGCCTGCACTATGGTATGCATATTATGTGGCATCGCATTACATTTATTGTTTATAAAATAGACATTCGCCAACTTTGTTTAGGTGAGGGCAAATTATGAGGGCAAATTCACAGGTGGACACCCGCATTTGCATATCTCAGATCAGGCTTTATGTTTACACAAACATGCGAATTATGATGACTCAATTTCTTCATAACTTAATCTTACTGCAGCAAATTATTAGTTTAATCTAAATAGTGACAATTATAAACAAACCCGCATAAAGTAATAACACAACACATTAAAATAAAGACAATAGAGAGTTTTTCTGTTAAAAATTAATTTATTAAATATTTAAAACAACAAGCTGCCTAGCTTGCAGAGGCATCTACCTGTTCTAGCGCAGCACGATGTATATAATATTATAATGATATAATGTGTATATTTTTGCATTCGTTTTAAATATTCTTCTTCTTCTTCTTTTCTTCTCTTCTTCTTTTATTTTACTTCTTCTTCTTTTTCTTCTTCTTCGGGAACTATATGAACAATAATTTCAACGATATAAGTCAAATAGAATAAAAATAATAAAAAAATACCTCCCCAGTAGTTTACCTGAATTTTGATGAATCTCGACGACATCTTAAATTCACGCAAAATACTGTAGATCTGATAATTTTCGCGTGTTTATATTTTTGTGTTTAGATTTGTGTGATTTTTCGATGATAGTAGCGCTATAATAATAATAATTTTCTCAGGATTCTTAAATTCGTGAATTTCTCCTCCTCCCGAAAATTAAAACTACGCAAATATTACCACATCTACAGTATATATTTGTGAGAATCTATGCGTCAGCAGACCATTCTGACAGATACATTAATCTACTCATTCCCATAATTATATACTTGAATATAGCCTTCATAGCATTTGACCAAAATGTTAGTAGGATGAGCATTATCAAATTTTAAAAATTATATACAAATTGAATTATTTAATAAAATATGTGAGATAACATCGAATGCATAGGCCTAGCACTAGAAGGTCAACGTTACAGACCAACAGCAGAAGGCAGCCAAAACTAAACATAACACGATACTATTTATGACATTATCGAACTGATAAGATCGACCTTCAATCTGGGCCAAGAAATAAATATCCGGACAAAACAAAGCAATACATTATGCCGCAATCACACACACAGATGATTATTAAATAGTAATCTAACAGTGAGTTATGGAATCACTAAAAAATATTGAAGATATTCTATGATAAACTGGTGCATGTCACATGTGAGTTGCGATGAATTTGACAAGATGAAAGATCACTTCAGCTTGATAGAAAAACCAGTACTTTAACTATTGGGAGGTGCTGACCATATGATAGCCACCACGTAGACCTACGCGAAACTGCATAAAATTCAATAACTTCAGAGGCAAATATTTCTAGGAAATTAATTTGACTACAACATGAAGAATATAGTAATGTTGCAGTGCAAACGCAAACACGAGTAACTGTTCACTTTAGTATTTACTTTAGTAATAAGTTATATTGTAATAAAATATAAACATTCACCTTGTAGTCACTCGGGGCCTACTCTACATAGTCCCAAAAGCATCGGCTACAGGTGAATCGCTCCACCTCCATCTGCCTCTTGGTGCATTCTGTGCAGTAACTGTGTCTGCAAGCCGTGAATCGTCTCCAACCATCCCATACGGAGCCGCTGTCGCCTTGTCTGGATCCACATGTGCGGCAACAGTCCTTACAAATACAGCGCATTGCATTTTGAAATGCAATCTTCCCTTTCGGGCATCTTTGCAGTATGTGGGTTGTTGCCCGCCAATGCCTGCTGCCATCCATCGCCGCATTACAGTAGAGGCAGACAATCATGCCCGTATCCGTACAGTTCTTGTACCAGCTCTGAAGACCATCACATTCTACACAATTCATATTCTTAAGAGTAGCTGCAACCGGCGTTTAAGAATAAAATGTTCGGAAACGACATCGTCTTTATACACACAGATTTTTAAAACGAACGCTCACCTTAATGTCTTTATGCTCGTATATTTTATAATGGACGCTGATGTTCACCTTAGATAAAGTGGAATGAATTAATCGCTCACCTGAAACGTAGAGATTATCATACACACGCGTAGCCTCATTAACTACCGAAACGTTAAATGTGACTTATCTCACTTTGACTCTTCACCCGCGTCATGCTCGTATATTTTATAATGGTCGCTGCTGACCTTAGATAAAGTGGAATGAATTAATCGCTCACCTGAAACGTAGAGATTGTGCAAGCCCCCATCCACTCTAACGCCGCCACTCGTGCTCGCTGGCAGCAGGTGTGTTAACAAAGGCTGCATATTACTATCTCCCGTGACAGACACACGCTGTTATCGAACCCTCGAGTACTGTCAGTGCCGCCAGCGTCTCACCAATGCTGGCTCAGCGCTGGGCTGAACATCATTGTTTCAACGTGACTGTTTGCTGGGATGACCACTGACCGCTTGACTGAACGGGATATTAAGTCTAATTCCTGCATACATAGGATATTGAGCTGATGTTGGTTTAATGTTGCAGATTACTATGGCTCAATTTATAACTTCCTAATGTTTTAATTTCACTATGTCATAGGTCTACAAAGTTATTCTTCACATCTGCTAAAATAGCTTCAAATTTCGTATAATCTATTAGAACTTGTGAAATATTTTAAATTCACATCCAAATACGTCAAAAATTCTATAAATATTTTAATTTACTACTAAGTATTCCACATTTTCGAAACATTTAGCAATTTTCGATAAGTACTTGTTGAAATAGTGTGCCTTTTCTTAAAATTTATGCGAATATGACAAGATATTTTGAGAGAATTTTAAAACATTTTCCGATTTTTCACTATGGACTTGTTAAAATAGTGTGGATTTTCTTATACGTAATACTAAAATGGTAAAATATTTTTCCACTTTGCTCTATGTGTCCTAAATATTTCCACACGTTCTTTACACCTGCATAAGCTAGCGAGCTTGTAAAATATTTTATATCTAAGGACTTCAAAATTTAATAAATATTCTCAATTTACTCACTAAATGTGGTACAGTTTGAAACTGTTCCAGATTTTTCGCTACTTACCTGTTAAAATAATGTTACATTTTCTTTCCGATATTCAGACTTTGTGATATTTTTAATACTCTTCTGGATTTTCGATTTTCAAAGCACCACAATTTTCAATTTCTGTCTTTTTAGTTCATACTCGTTGATCGATTCTTCACACCTATGTAAGCTATGCGAACTTGTAAAATATTTTATATCTAAGGACTTCAAAATTCTATAAATATTTTTAATTTATCACTAAAGTTGTCACATTCTTTGAAACATTTAATGATTTTTGGCCTCACACTTGTTAAAATAATGACCCACTTCCCTGTATGTATTACGCACTTTGTGAGATATTTAGTTTTTATTTCCCGATTTTCGACTTTTCAAAGCAGCACATTTTCCGACTTTCGGCGTTGTAGGTCATACTTTATTGATCTATGCTGATATATTTAATTGGTTATGCATACGTGTCTCGATATTTCTGATTAAAATTAGGTTAAATATTTTCCGATTTCTTTGAGTAATGTACACCTATTGAAATATTTACCAAATTTGTTCAAGTGAGGTAAATTGCTCAAATATTGATTTTGTCCCATTAATGCACGTTTGTTGAAATATTTTCAATCTTTCATCTAATTTATATCAACCTGCATCCCACTTTTCTCAGTGATGCTTGCATGTTCAAATATTTCCCTTTCTGTTATAGTGATGTATACATGTAAAATGTATACCCATTTTCGGCTAACATATTTAACATTTGATCTAATATTTCATAATTTTAGTTTATATAATTCAGTCTTGTTGGAATATTTTCATGCTTTTGACTAAGGTAGGTGTACCTTTCTCCATCTTTATTAAGTAAAGTGTATTTAATTACTCAGTTTGTCTAATGGTGGCAAAAGGAAATGAAATGAATCGGGCTTTAGGCCACCTTTGTGCACATATAGGCTAAACCGGGCGAGGAGAACCTTCTGAGGATGGTGAGATGATTGAGATGACACTGTCTTCCAGACACAGGATTCGAAATTTTAGCCCTGGCGGTCTGAGGCCGTGCACGCTACCTCCCGGTCACGGAGGCTCCCCACAATACTGACTTTCACACGTGGATGGGGAAGAAACATTATTTTGTTTCTTTCAAACCGCCGAGACAGGGAACCGAGCCCCGAACTCTGACGTGAAAGGCAGCGGTGCTAACCACTACCCTAGGGCCCCCGGCCGTCTAATGGTGGCAAACTGGTAAAAACTCTTCAATATTCACCTGAATGATACACACTTCATGTGAGGTAACCTGTATTTAATTTCTCACTTTAAATAACTAATACATATTTGTAAAAAATAAAAAAAATCTCCGATTTTCAGCTATATGATACACACTCGGTCAAATATTTTCTCGTCTATTTTCTATGTCTCAGGAGGGACCCCATTTTCGGCTAACATATTTAACATTTGATCTAATATTTCATAATGTTCGTTTATATAATGCAGTCTTGTTGGAATATTTTCATGCTTTTGACTAAGGTAGGTGTACCTTTCTCCCTCTTTGTTAAGTAAAGTGTATTTAATTAATCTGTTTACCTAATGGTGGCATACTGGTAAAAATTCTTCAATATTCACCTGAATGATACACACTACATGTGAGGTAACCTATATTTAATTTCTCACTTTGAATAACTAATGCATATTTGTAAAAAAAAATCCGATTTTCACCTATATGATACACACTCGGACAAATAGTTCCCGTCTATTTTCTATGTAAATAACCCTTACTGAAATATAATGAGGTTGCGAGTGAGAACTGAGATCGGTTACTACCGTATCGAAGCGGGCTCTGCCCGCTTCGCTGATCTCAGTTCTCACTCGCAACCTCATTATATTTCAGTAAGGGTTATTTACATAGAAAATAGACGGGAACTATTTGTCCGAGTGTGTATCATATAGGTGAAAATCGGATTTTTTTTTACAAATATGCATTAGTTATTCAAAGTGAGAAATTAAATATAGGTTACCTCACATGTAGTGTGTATCATTC
>OZ024917.1:4768686-4803506 GCA_964017125.1 Flabesymbios commensalis
AATGTTTTTAAAACAAAATAAACTTTGTTATTTAACCAGGTATGGCAGGTCGGCTGGTTGGCACTTTTCATCTACCAACCTTCTTCTACATATGGTAGGCAGGTCTCAGGTTTGTACTTCTCTTCTCAACTGATTACATCTTTTAGATCTGGTAGGGGCGGGGGCCCTAGGGTAGTGGTTAGCACCGCTGCCTTTCACGAGTTCGAGGTTCGTTTCCAGGTCTCGGCGGTTTGATAGAAACGAAAATGTTTCTCCCCCCGTCCACGTGTAAAACTTAGTATTGTGGGGAGCCTCCGTGACCGAGACGTAGCGTGCTAGGCCTCAGACCGCTAGGGCCCGAATTTCGAATCTTGTGTCTGGAGGACAGTGTCATCTCATTTATCTCACCATCCTCAGGAGGTTCTTCCAGCGCAGTTTAGCCTATATGTGCACAAAGGTGGCCTAAAGCCTGATTCATTTTATTTCATTTTTAGATCTGGTAGGCAGGTCGGCAAGCCGGCACTTCTCTTCTCATTTGCCAGCCTTCTTCTACATCTGGTAGGCAGGTCGGCAGGTCGGCAGGTTGGCACTTCTCTTCCCATCTGACTACCTTCTTTTAGATCTGGTAGGCAGGTCGACAAGCCGGCACTTCTCATCTGCCAGCCTTCTTCCACATCTCGTAGGCAGGTCGGCAGGTTGGCACTTCTCTTCTCATCTGCCAGCCTTCTTCTACATCTGAAAGGCAGGTCGGCAGGTCGGCTCTTCTCTTCCCATCCTCAGGAGGTTCTCCTGGCGCAGCTTAGCCTATATGTGCACAAAGGTGGCCTAAAGCCCGATTCATTTCATTTCATTTTTAGATCTGGTAGGCAGGTCGGCAAACCGGCACTTCTCTTCTCATCTGCTCGGCCTCAGACCACCTGGGCTCGAATTTCGAATCCTGTGTCTGGAGGACAGTGTCATCTCATTCATCTCACCATCTTCAGGAGGTTCTCCTGGCGTAGTTTAGCCTATATGTGCACAAAGGTGGCCTAAAGTCCGATTCATTTCATTTCATTTTTAGATCTTGTAGGCAGGTTGGCAAGCCGGCACTTGTCTTCTCATCTGCCAGCCTTCTTTTACATCTGGTAGGTAGGTCGGCAAGTCGGCACTTCTCATCTGCCAGCCTTCTTCCACATCTCGTAGGCAGGTCGGCAGGTTGGCACTTCTCTTCCCATCTGACTACCTTCTTTTAGATCTGGTAGGCAGGTCGGCAAGTCGGCACTTCTCATCTGCCAGCCTTCTTCCACATCTCGTAGGCAGGTCGGCAGGTTGGCACTTCTCTTCCCATCTGACTACCTTCTTTTCGATCTGGTAGGCAGGTCGGCAAGTCGGCACTTCTCATCTGCCAGCCTTCTTCCACATCTCGTAGGCAGGTCGGCAGGTTGGCACTTCTCTTCCCATCTGACTACCTTCTTTTCGATCTGGCAGGCAGGTCGGCAGGTCGGCTATGTTGGTCCCACAAATTATGCTGTATGACTACACCAAGTGACCTGGTCGGCAGGTTGGCACTTCTCTTTTTATCTGACTACCTTCTTTTAGATCTGGTCGGCAGGTTGGCACTTCTCTTTTTATCTGACGACCTACTTTTAGATCTGGTAGGCAGGTCGGTAGGTTGGCACTTTTCTTCTCATCTGACGACGTTCTTTTAGACCTGGTAGGCAGGTTGGCACTTCTCTTTTTATCTGACTACCTTCTTTTAGACCTGGTCGGCAGGTTGGCACTTCTCTTTTTATCTGACGACCTACTTTTAGATCTGGTAGGCAGGTCGGCAGGTAGGCACTTCTCTTCCCATCTGTCGACCTTCTTTGAGACCTGGTAGGCAGGTCGGCACTTCTCTTTTCATCTGACTACATTATTTTAGACCTGTCAGGCAGGTCGGCACTTCTCTATTCATCTGACTACCTTCTTTTAGACCTGTCAGGCAGGTCGGCACTTCTCTATTCATCTGACTACCTTCTTTTAGACCTGGTCGGCAGGTCGGCACTTCTCTTTTCATCTGACTACATTATTTTAGACCTGTCAGGCAGGTCGGCACTTCTCTATTCATCTGACTACCTTCTTTTAGACCTGGTAGGCAATCAATCAATCAATCAATCAATCAATCAATCAATCAATCAATCAATCAATCGACAATCAATCAATCAATTAATCAATCAATTAATCAATCAATTATTCACTCAATCAATCAATCAATCAATCAATCAATCAATCAATCAATCAATCAACCAATCAACTAATTAATTGAACAATCAATCAATCAATCAATCAATCAATCAATCAATCAATCAATCAATCAATCAATCAATCAATCAATCAATCAATCAATCAATCAATCAATCAATCAATCAATCAATCAATCAATCAACTAATTAATTGAACAATCAATCAATCAATCAATCAATCAATCAATCAATCAATCAATCAATCAATCAATCAATCAATCGATCAATCAATCAATCAATCAATCAATCAATCAATCAATCAATCAAACAATCAATCAATCAATCAATCAATCAATCAATCAATCAATCAATCAATCATTCAATCAATCAATCAATCAAGGCCAGTCAACGCAATATGAACATCCACTAAGATAATTTACTATCACATGTCGCGTATATGAATATTCCTAATGAGACGTTTGCTAATAATCATAGCTTTATTAATTGCGCATTAAGGTGCACAACAACACAATATAAATATTCAATCGTAGGCCTAGGTTTAGTGAATTGAAACAAAATATAATATAATGGCCGTGGACTCATAACATTTGCTCACCATAGACTAGTTTCTACATATGTCAGTTTTGTAAGGGCTGGGTTTTATTAAAAACACATAATTAAATTGTTAGATTTAATTACACAACATATGTAACCCTAACCATTAAAGCACTGAATTATGGTGACCAATAGTCTCAACCTCATTATAAATGCAAACTACTGTGATGCAGCGACACAAGGGTCTATAAATTAACCCTTTCAGCGCGAGGATCGTCTTTATACGTCAGAATCTGACGTCTGTAGACGTCAGATTCTGACGTATAAAGACGGTCCCCGCACTGAAAGAGGAATCATATTTATAGTGCTCGTAGACGCATAGCTATTCAAAAAAATCGGAAAGAGGTAACTAAGACATTTATGATGATATCAAATAAAAAAAACCTCTAGTTTCCATGGTTTATACAGAAAGATTACAGCGCTGTGAGGCTTAAAGCATATATTCGGCCATTCAGTATGTCAAGAACATAATTACGCATGCATTTTCACTATTTTATGGTGATAAGTTAGTAGTCATACTAGCGCGCTCAGTAGATTTGAGGCTTTCCTGAGGTCTATACAATCAAGTACGGTTAAACTTACAGTGTCGAGATAGATAATGCTTTATAAAGTTTATATTTTTCTGGTCCTTGGAAGAGTGAAGATTAAACAAGTTTCAGGTACATCATCATAATATTGATAGATTTTAACTGATTAGCCCTAGTGGAAACATAACTATTTCCAGCTAGATTTTTATAATATCACCAGGTGGCAGTAGACATGGTACGCCTGACATAGTGGTATGACCAGAAAATACTTCAGTGTATTGTATTGTGGGTAAAATCCAAGATGGCTGCCATATGTTCAAGGTCAAAAATAAATTGATATAATTTCATACAGAATAATATCAGATTCGTGATTTTGGTGTCTACCATGGGGTTTTCTGGTACGCCCGACATAGTGGTATGGTCAGAAAATACGACATTGCATTGTGGGTAAAATCAAAGATGGACGCCATATGTTCAAGGTCAAACAATAAAGACACCAATCAGACACCAATTAGGGGCGATTGCTTTGATCTCCTCGGCCAAGACGTGGGAATATGTGGTATGAAGTGCTGCATATTGCTGACTTGTTTTGTTTACATGGCAATATACGACCTGGAAATATAACTATTTCACTCTTTTTCGGTGCTTTAAAATTGTTTTTTGACTTGTTTGTATTTTTAGTTAAGATCAGTAGGCTATATGGCTTCATATGAGTTAAATTTTCAAAATTGACAACATTGAAAATGTCTCATCTCAAGGGGTCCCTTTAAGAAAAGGGTGACAATTGAACAAATTGTATTCTGTGTAATAAATATATTCAGTCTTCATCATGTTCAGGGGTGCTTGATGCAAAATGATGATTTGATGCATTATCAAGTTTAATAAAGAGTAGACAATGATAAAATTACCAAATATTACTAGAAGATATAACATGTATTTCACAGATATGGATGTTTTAAAAAATTATTTATTTTTCATGACATATACTTATCGATTGTCATGGTTATAGCTTAAATATATTCTAAACCAATATGAAATTAGGTTGAAAGCAGAAACTATATTTGTAAAAGTAACATAATGTAATGTACACGAAGAAATAAAATGAATATTACACCACACCTTTTCTGGAATCGTAGTGGCTTAAGTGATGTTTACTATTCATAAGCATTATACTTCACAGTGAAAATTAACTCTTGTGCTGCTAGGACCGCATATATGTAAGGTTGCGAGATAATTTCAAATTAAATAAAATGTCACATAAATTAATACAATAGTTTGTGTTAGATGGTCAGTTAGTTAAATAAAACTAATTTTATAGATGAAAATATATTATAGATGATATTAAGTAATTCGCTTCAAGGAATGTGGACAAATGCTTATTGGGTTTCCCCTCTTTAAATAAAGATTTTAGTATTATTATTATAATTTCAGATGTATTTTTTCATAAATATAACTATTTTTCGTCATTTGAAGCTGGAAGTTGCGTCAGCAATTCCAGCTTCAAATGACGTAAAATAGGGCCAAACACTACAGCAGTTGAGTAGATAGCATGCCGTAAATGAGTTTTTTACCGCAGTAAAATCACTTTATGACCATTATTAGAAATAATTGTATTATTTGAAACTACCCGCCTCACATTTCCAAATCAAGTGACGATCATTCCACCAGTAGGCCCTACAGCAGCCTGAAATCAGCGGATTGCAGCGCCAGATTAAACCTTACACAATTTGTGACAATTCCTATTTATTGAACATCAATGTTTATGTCATATATATATATATATATATATATATATATATATATATATGTATAATATAATAAATTAATAATATATATTATATATAAAAATATAGAAATCTTTATAATCGAGCTTAGAGCTTAAAGGGTTGATATATATCCAATAAATACGTCCTAATGTATACCTAATAAATACGTCTTAATATATATCTAATAAATACGTCTTAATATATATTTAATAAATACGTCTTAAAGGCACTTGAGGGGTTTATACATATATCAAATAAATAAGTCATCTTATCGACAGGTTCAAATAAACCAAAAGAAAAATAATAACTATAGTCTCACACTTGCTACTATCATATACGTGACATGCGTAGAATGAGGCGCTGTTTAACACCATCTGTTGCTAAAATAATTGCAACTTCGTTGATCGGTAGCAAGCTGGCCTATTGTAACTCTGTCCTGTTCAACGTCACAGAAACAAGGAGATAAGTACGGTGGCTCATACCCGCCAATTTTCGTTTTAGAGAAATTCCATATTATCAAGGCGTTATAACGCCTAATTAATGCATTATTATACCTTAAAATAAGGCGTTATTACGCCTTAATTTAAGGCGTTATAACGCCTTATGAAGGCATTATACGCCCTATTAAGGAAAGAACCAAGGAGACAAGTTAAAATATATATCTTCAACGTTTATTCATTCCATCGCAGGTGCTGGCCAACCTCCATTCGATGCTTGCCAGTGAATTGTGCAGCTGTGTCTCTACGCTACACACGATGTAGGCCTACCTAGTGGGGGCTCTTAAGTCAATATATGAGATGAAGTGTGCACTTCTGGATAAAATTGTGAATTTTGGCACACAGATAGTTAAGATCTTCCTGTACAGGAATTTTGATGGAAGCAAGTTGGTACGTCCAGTTTTTGGCCGCCATCTTGGTTTTCAAAATGGCCGCCACTTGGGACCTATATTCAGCAATATTTCGAAAAGGAAGACACGTAGAGAGCTCATAGCAAGCTGATTTTTTCATGAAAGAACCCTAGAGGTATCTAGATTAACATAGTAGACGTTCTAGAAAATCATTCCCAAGCACTCTGACATATTCAAGATGGCGTTTAAGATGGCCGCCAGCGTATAGTCATATTTGATAAATAGCATAAAATGATCGATTTGAGCTCAATTTTCTTTTGTAATACACCATTTCAAATAGTTTTATGGTCAGTAAAGCTATATAGACTACCCCGAGAAATTTTGAAAACATATTTAACCCTTTTATCAGCGAACGCCCCTGTAATCTCTATTGGACAAACATTATTACTTATAATCAAATAATTAGGTATTAGTAGTGATGTATATTGGTGTCAGTAATACTATAGTAAAGGCATATTAAAGGCACGCTTATATTGGCCACTTAATTTGTATTTTTATTTATTCAAGATGGTGTCCAAGATGGCTGCCAGTGTATGGGCAGATTTAAGAAATTGTGTAAATTCTTTGATTTTATATCAATTTTCTTTTGTAATACATCATTTCAACTATTTTTATGGTCTGTGAGTCTATCTCATACCCGCCAATTTTCGTTTTAGAGAAATTCCATATTATCAAGGCGTTATAACGCCTAATTAATGCATTATTATACCTTAAAATAAGGCGTTATTACGCCTTAATTTAAGGCGTTATAACGCCTTATGAAGGCATTATACGCCCTATTAAGGAAAGAACCAAGGAGACAAGTTAAAATATATATCTTCAACGTTTATTCATTCCATCGCAGGTGCTGGCCAACCTCCATTCGATGCTTGCCAGTGAATTGTGCAGCTGTGTCTCTACGCTACACACGATGTAGGCCTACCCACCCAATTTCTGCTCAATGTTGGGCCAGTGTCGCAGCCCATTGCTGGTTCAATGCCGACAAATTGTCTACGACGCTGGCCCAACACTACTCCAACACTGGGTCAGCTGTATACTTGGCGGCAACACCCCAGCAAACACGTGCCATTTACCCAATATTGTTTCAAATACTTTACAAGTTAGCAGATACTGCATTTTGGCTTTGCAGAGCAGAGTAGGTCTACATCGTTATATTTACAGAATCAAGAATTGCATGCTTCCATGATGTAGCCTACACAGTTCATGACCTCAATTTTAACTCTCTATTTTAACTGCTAGTGTCATCTCACATATTGTGAATAATAACAATAATTACATTAATCCGTAGGTCTATATATATATGTTTATAAACAAGTTTAAAACCACTAAGAATTGCCACATAAAGTGATGACCTAGTTTGTCGTAGATGCTTAGTTTTTCAAATAATTTCTTTGGGAGATGTCTGGAAAATGCGCTAACGGTTCCAGCTTAAAATAAATAAAAAATAGCAGGGAATTAGCGGGATTATTTCAATAAAAAATGTCACTGGGCTAACCACTAGCCCCTTAGCCGCCAAATTATGCAAACTGTTTTCAAATCTTGTTGACTGATGTCACATTTTATCATTAAAATGTTTAAAAGTGGTACCTTATGACCGCTATGTGCTAATAAAAAATGAAATAAAAACCAATAGAATCGGGACCGGCGCTTAAAGGGTTAAGGTCTGGAAGCTTACAATTTCAATTGAATAATCATAATTGTGTATGTTGGGGTAGTTCACAGTGTGGAGGGAATTTCGGTAGCCATGTCGCCCAATCCAGGTACAATGCTGGGCCAGCGTCGCAGACGGTGGGCAGCATTATACCTGCATTGAGCCGCAATTCACAGTGTTCATAAAGGTGCTTGAAAACCTTGAACGAATTCAATATCTACAAAAATTACTCATCGACTTGAAAGTGCTTGAATATATATACAAACGGTGTTCATTTGAGTGTGATATGGGAAAATACAGCACTCGTTCAATGAATAAGGTGTGAGACTTTAGGCGAACACCTTATTCATTGAACATGTGCTGTATTTTCACATATCGCACGAAAAATGAACAACGTTTGTATTTTCGCACACGATCAAGTCACATATGACATTAAACTACCATACATCGTGCTCAATCTACAGCTAGAGTGCGATATGGGCTGATACCTATATACGTCTCCTACTGAAAACCACAGCACATAGTGTGTGAAAATGGGATATTTAGCAAACGGTGCTTGACAGTCTTTGCATTTTGACAAAAGATCCACATTGAATAAACCCCACAGTGATATGTATATTGAATTATTTTATAATATCACAGCAAAGGCAGCTGTGTAGTGGTAGACCTACTATAAAATAATTCTGAACATATGCTATGATACTATAACCATTCTGTAATCATATTAATTTTTGCTTTCGCTATTTGAATTGTTCCTTGAAAACGTTCCTGTGTTCCTGGAAAGTCCTTGAGAAATCACAATAAATGGGACTATGATGTTGTACTTCAATGTGGAGCCGTATACATACGGTTTCATGCATGCTTTAAGTCAATGCAAATACATGTAGCTTCATTAAATTTGATAAAACATTTTTTGTAGATGTCTAGGCTATCCAATAATTCAATATTTGAGATGTCTGTTTTTCCTTAAAAATACATATTTCTTCCGTCTTTTGAAGCTTGAATTGCGTTAGCACTTTTAGTTTTAAGTAAATGAAAAATTGAAACAAACAATTCAGCAGCATTAGGGTTGAACATTGCCCTGGTTGGAGGTCGCATCTGACACAGTGGAAAATACGAACCAATGCATAGGTGAAAATTCCAGAACACAAATATTGTGCTTTCAATATTTTATTATTGTTATGAAGTTAACAATATACATAATAGAAAGTAAAAAGTGATAAATTATAACTTGAATAACACAATCACGCTTATTATTATATGTATGAATATCCATATCTAGTAAATGCCATCGCAGTTTTTCTCCATCTCATGTGGCCTATATGCCCGGTTTCTTTGTATTATAGGCCTATTTCAGATCACAATGACAAGGCGCGTTGCTCCATTTGAGGTCATTAATTCACTCCCACCGCAGCGCCGTTCGCTTACTCACAGAGCAGCGCCGTTCGCTTACTCACAAGGACTCATGCTCTAATGTCTTTGTTATGTCAACGACAAAGAACGAAATTCGATAGATTCGTAGATCCGAATGTACGAGGCGCGAAGCGCCGAGTATATTTGGATCTACGAATCTAAAATACACAGAATATCTGATGTAGGCCTACAGGTGCTCCAAGGTTTTATATAGAAAACCTCAATTTCACTGTCAGTATGGCTAAACCATGGAATATAAAACATGCAGTTTCGTAGTTAAACCCGTATATTGTGCCCAACCTGATTAATACAAAATAACAGTAGATTCGTAGATCCGAATCTACTGTTTTGACAAACGTCACAGGTGTTTTTTAATACGGGCCTAATTCCAGTGGCCGAGGTGTGATATTCTATCCCCCGCCCCACCCCTATGTTTTTTTTCTAGGTATCGATTATCACATCAGTTAAGCAGTCAGCAATGGAGTAGTTCTGTTTATTACAGCTCTGGTTTTTTACCATCACGTTCCATGCACTCTGTGATCTTGCTGTGTGTTTTTACGGGTGAGTCTTGGCGGTCTGTTGTACAGTCAGCTATTGAGAGCTGAGTCTTCAGGATTTGATCAAACAGGTTATTCTCTTTGTCTCTGGTCTCCAGATTTTCCTCAGCTGTCCAGGATTGATCCACTTCCAGCCTGTACGATCCCTCATAGACACTGGGACATGGCGACAAGTTACTCTGCCAATCCTGTAAACACATCCAATATTATTAGGTATAGGATAAAGCCCGAGACGTTTTAGATTCTTAGCTGTGGAAAAGGCCGTGGCCATAGGCCGAGGCCTTTTCCACAGCTAAGAACGTAGAGCTCCGAGGGTTTTAATTGACTTAAAACACATCCGAACATAAAAAGAATCTCTCATAATCCACAGCTCGGTCACACCGGATTGATTATAGTACCACAGGCCTACCATGATACTTGGTCTGTACTTGATCAGCAATAACTCTACATTCCCGGCTTAGAATGTAGTGGTGTATTTTAGCACAAGAGACGCATTTAGGAAGGAGGCCAACGCCCCCAAAAACTGACAAAAATTACATTGCATCAGGCGAAAAAATCAAGTTGATTCAGGTCTGAGTGTGTGTGTGGGGGGGGGGGGGTGGCATTGCGCTCCCCTGATTATTACCGGCCGAAAAGTGGTATTCCACCTCCCCCCCCCCGCGTATTGAACACTGTTTTAATCGGAACTGAAAAAAACATTGAACATATTTTTGGAAAAGGTAAAGAGGGCGACTAAATAAAAAAACATTGGACATATTTCTGGAAAATTTAATGAGGGCGACGACATAAAAAAACTTTTGACCTATTTTAAGAAAAGTTAATGAGGGCGACGAAAAAAAACAAGCCAAAAAAAACATAGCTGGAAAAATATTTGTTATCTCTCGAAATGAACTTGTTTTTTTTCGGAAAGTTTTTTTATCTCCCAAATTGACTGTTTTTCTTTCATTTCATTTCATTTCATTTGCAACAATCTAATGCGCGTGCTGGTGATTCCCAGCCTAAATCGAATGCGCGCGCTCATCTAAAACATAGTGGCCTAATGTGTTTTAGTGCCCCACCATGAGTTAGAATCGAAATGATACAACATAAGAACCATGCAATTACTAGGGGGTGGGGTGGAGTTTTTGAACTGGACAAATTAATTATTTCACTTCTATCTGCAATGCTTTATTTTTTTCACAAATATTCATTTCAATTTCTTATACTTAGTTTTCTGTCTACAAAGTCGGATCCCAAACTAGACTTAGTAGGGCATATTAATCTTGAGGTTAAAGAGAGGAGCGAAGCGAAGCATCAGAAATTTAAGGTCATTAATGATGCTGAGCGAAGCGAGGCTGAAAATTTGTTTAAGGGCCATTAAATATTTATTTACATCATGTCCTCCAGTCAATTATTTATTTCACGAAAATTCAGTCTGAAAAAATGTATTTCATAAATACCCCATCCCCCCCCGTCTCGAGATTGAATGGTGGCCCCTTAAAAGTTATGTATTCAGGTCCAATAAAATGTATTTATGCCTAATTTTATATCAGTTCTGGTACTACATACATATCATAATATCGAGGGATAGGTGGGTGCTTCATAAAGAGGTCCAATTAGACCGTAGGCCACCCGTTTTTTATTTTCGCCTCACATAGCATATTCTGGTAACATAACTAGTGTTTAATTATAAGAATAAATACATGAAGTTGAAAAAAATATACACAACATGACTTTTATAAAATTAAATTTACCGCTCAAAATTCAGGGAGGGGGGTGCATATTTTTGATGACCCAGTATTTTTTTATGCCCCAATATTTTGAGCGCAAACAAGCAGACATTGAATTGTCATATAACATGGTGTTCAAAAATCACTGTCTTCAAAAATCTCCAGGGGGGGGGGGGGGGGGAGAGGTTTCATATCTGTCCCATGGACTAAATTGTTTATATGCCTACGTTTCATACAATAGCATGAATAATTATTTTTGTGTGAACACATTGATACTGTTGCCGATTTTCCTAGGTGACTAAATTGACAACGATGGGTGATTTTTGTTAATATTGTGATGGGCTATTCACAGGGTAGATTCATTCAAAAAAGTTAAACAAGATGAGCCGCAAAATAGATATTCAAATAAGAAGTTAACATGTTTCGTGACTGATTTTTCATCTGAAAATACACAACCATCTCCATAATTTTAGATATTATAGATAGTATTGAGACCATAGTCACTTGACCTGATCATATTTGCTATTCATTCACAGACCAAGAACATTTATCATTTGCTTCAATTTGCAGTGTTTTTAACCCTTGTCCTGCTGGATTGTTTTAATAGTATTTTTCGTCATTTGAAGCTGGAATTGCTAACGCAATTTCCAGCTTCAAATGACGAAAAATATTACTATTTATGAAAAATAGACATGTCTAAAATTAAATTATTGGATCAACTAAGCATCTACTAAAAACTATTTTATCAAAATTAAGTGATATTTGTATTGACCTAAAACATCCTTAACCCCGTATATATCCGGGCATAGCAGGACAAGGGTTAAGCCTTACAACGCTGAAATAATGTTATGTAAACGATGGAGATCAAATCATCATAAATGGCTTAGCTAGATCTTTCTGATTCATTTGCGTACCTTTGATCTGGGTCTGCGAACATCATCAATATTTTCAATAATTACGTAACCCTCAGAGGGGGGGGGGGGTTAAGGGATGCGTTACGGAGTGTAGTCAAAGTAACGTTACGAAACGTTACAAAGGGGGAGGGTGGGAGAAATCGTACAAAAAAAACGTTACAAAGGGGGAGGGGGGTTAAAAATCGTACAAAAAAACGTCATTTTTGCACGGCCCTAAGAGTTAATGTTAACACTGCCATATTGTATGCCTATGCGATGACTTACCTCTGGAGTTATTAAGGACCAGTAAAGAGCTCCGTTTTTTCTCCTGTACAGGTGGTATAGATGTCCTGGTATCCGGATCATCTTACACTGTGCCGAGTGGAGCCTCGTGTTCTCAGCTGTCTCTTCAAGGATCTGAAAAAGAGGATTAGCTGGTCAACACTAAAAACAATTGTATTAATGAATGAATGAATGAATGAATGAATGAATGAATGAATGAATAAATAAATGAATGAATGAATGAATGAATGAATGAATGAATGAATGAATGAATGAATGAATGAATGAATGAATGAATGAATGAATGAGGTTTTAGGCCACCTCACAATACTGAATTTCAACGAGTGAGTGGGAAAGAAACATTTTATTTTTTTGAAACTTGAATGGCAGAGCGGGGATGGTACCCACGATCCCCGATTTTCCAAGCAGGCAGCATATATACCACTGCACCAGGGCCCCTGCTATCACAATTGTAATGTGGTGTAAGTTATATTATGATTGTTTGCATAATTCAAGGTTTTTACCACCTATTTATGTCTAAAACTAAATTTTGCAAAAATACCCCTTATGCTATGGTCCCAAGAAAGCCAAAAGGTTTGGCGGTGTAATGGCGATGGAAAAGATGTATTCTGGTGGCGATCGGTGGTGATATCGAACGTGTGGTCCCACGAGAAAATACACACGCGATGTATTGACGAGGGCGTAATGCCGATGTCTTGACGATGTCGTGGTGATGTCTTGAGGAATTCTCACACTCACTGGTTGTGTTTTAACTATGAGACATATATCGGTATCAGCCAATACGCACTCTGCTGTACTACATGCATACATGCTGTATGCAAGCTGTATAGCAAGTGAATGCTGTTGACTGAGCGTCGGCGATTCACCACCTTATGGTCGTCTGTCATGTCGGTCGACTATACAATTTTTTGCACCGTTGAAAGATTTGGACAGTCGTGTGAGAAAATACAAACGGTGCTCATTTTCGTGCAGTATGGAAAAATACAACACATGTCCAAGGAGTAAGGTATTCGCCTAAAGGCTCACACCTTATTCCTTGGACGAGTGCTATATTTTCCAATACCGAATTCAAATGAGCACCGTTTGCATATCGTCATGTAGATGGCATAAAAGCTTACCTTGGGAGAGCATATAAAAAGTGGAGGGATTCTACGTGGAACCACATGCTTTGTGGCTGCCGAAAGAGATCATGGATGAGTGAGAGATCACTTTAGTTTTGTTGTCGTATTACTGGGTGAAGAGAAAAAATAGTAATGTGATTTATACCATTTCTAACGCTAAGCGAAGCATCGCCATAGCATCGCCGATGACAGATATAACACTAGACGCTGTGATGATCTGGCTCCAATGAAAAATTGAATAATGTATTTGCTACAAAATATATTTCTCACAATATCTCCAATGTGATAAATTAGTTCAGTTGAAAAAAGTTATGCATGCAATCGATGCCATTCTATAATAAAATAATTAAATTTTGTCACGTTTCAGAATCATTAAATGTGCTCTCATTTGCGATGCTCAAATAATAACATAAATCTGAAACATAATATCAATCTATAAAGAAATACAACACTCTTTTCTCCACCAGATTTTAAGGCTTGGGGCTGATGCAGTGGTTAAACCTGCCTGTTTGGAAAATCGGAAATCGTGAGATCAAACCCCACTTGGGCCTACAAGTTTCAGATAAACAAAAATTATTATTCCCCGCTCACTGGTGATGATTCAATATTGTGGGGAATCTCCGTGACTGAGAGGTAGCGTGCTCAGACTCAGACCGCAAGGCACAAATTTCCAATCCTGTGAATGGAGGCAGTGTCCTGTCATTCATCTCATCATCCTCAGGAGGTTGCCCTAGCCCAGTTTAGCGTAAATGTGCACAAAGGTGGCCTAAAACCCCACTTATTTCATTTTCCTTCGAATTCGAGTCAGATTATCTGATCAGATATAAGCGGCCGACGTTGTACAAATGTTGTACAAATGTTTAGTGTATGCTGGGATGAAGTCTAATATGTAGACTTATGTGCACTAAAATGAACAGTATAAAATATGTATATGTACTTGTATAATTATACAACAGGGTTCTGTAAACAGGGTTCTGTAAACTCACATGAGAATCGAAATATTATGTAAATTAAAATCAAACTTGCAATTATTATGATTATACACTTAAAGCATCAAAACATCGCTAATTTTATTTTGGCTTCTTAATATTGCCATATGATGTGAACATGTGAACTGCAAAAGTGTTTTATTTTTTGTGCTGCGCATTTACCAGTTAAGAAGCCAAAATAAAATTACTGATTTTTTTATGATTTTAGCCTGATTGTGTCGCTTTAAACAAGCACAGGGTATTTTAAATATTCATCATAACTGCCTCAAATAAAGGTAAACACCGTTGTCGTGATATATATATGTTTCCTATAAAAGCTGCTACATAATATTCTAAATAGTAGCAAAAACTACCATTGGAAAGCGTAGAAAATTAAGAATTACATACAAGTTTTCTGTTTCCCAGGGTATGTAAAAAAAAACAAAATTAAAAACGATACGGTCTTTATTGAACTAATATTAAAAAGTACATACCGGACACTCTAGAACAAAGTATAAATAAAGTAAATAAAACCTCTGGAGAATTTAAATACGTAGTGTAGCTTTACCTGCTTAGTTAATAGGTTGTCTATAGGTCGTCTATAAACGACAGTCTATAGGTTGTCTATAGATGTTAGACTTTGGTGTCTAAAGTCGATCTCCGCACTATAACCCTTTCAAGCCTGAATTTACCAATTTCATATTTATCCACTACAAGCCGAGAATTGCTGTCGCAATTCTCGACTTGTAGTGGATAAACATGATTTGAAGTGGGTGAAAAATTCAAAAAAATTGCCATGTGTTAGTAAACCAGTTTCTTGGTAATATTCATTGTAAAACCCCTAGTTGTGGGAAAATTAAATCTGTTTTCAGGGATTTAAAATGATCCTTTAATGCATCGTGAGGGCTTAAAGGGTTATAGATTATTAGATGCGTTCTGCAACCATTAAAGCGCTTATCAACTGCGCTAATCAACATTTGAATATTTCTACGAACAGCAATGTAAAAAAAGGAAAATATCACCAATGTGTACTCATTTGAAGTTGTAGGTCGCAACATGAATAAAAACTTCCAGTAGTGAAAATTTAATGAAAAAACATGGCTGATAAAGGTTTGATATATAAAACCATCTCTAATGGTTTCTGTGCGGATGACCCTCAATTATTGATTAAGTCTTGTGACAATACTGGTTGAGAAACTTAAATGGTGGTGGCAGATACTATGTACTTTATGAGCAGTTCAGATATAAAGATAGTTATTTAAATGTATTATTATGGATGAAAGTTTATTTAAGAGTTTGTGCACATATTTAAATCAGTCATTTAAACGCAGGAAACAATATTGTGATGAATGATGATTATCACTCATAACCTTGTAGGCCTGCTATCAAATACACTTTCTGTATTCGTATTTGTGTCGTACATTAATCACTCAGCGTACATTCACAGTGGTTTTAAATCATGTAGATTTCTAAGAAACGACAAGAGATCTTTTGATTTAAGATAAACAGGCTATTTTTGTGTTTCCACATACACAAGAAGAACGCCGAACCTGTTCACTCTTTAACCCTTACAGCGCGGGGATCGACTTTAGTCGTCAGAATCTGACGTCCGTAGACGTCAGATTCTGACGTCTATAGTCAATCCCCGCGCTGTAAGAATAAAAATATTTATAATGGGCGTAGACCCATAACATAGGTATTCAAACGAATCGGAAAGAGCTAACTGAGACACTTATGATGATTTCAAATTAAAAATAACCCTTTAGTCTCCATGTTTTATACAAAAATAATTCAGCAATAAAGCTTACTATTTGCATACGGTTTGAATGACATTCCAAACATTTACTGCTTAAAGCGCTAAGTTATCGAATGCAAATTTTCACCCGCTCAAAATTGCCCACAACTTCCAGTGAGTGGAATTTACTCATATGTATTCAATTTGTGACGAAACATTTGCAAATCTTGATGTTTAAACTATCATTTTAATCTCCCAATATTGTGATTTAATCGGATAATAAAACAGATTAAAAACAATTATAGTCGTGATCAGCAGCGAAAGGGTTAATATACCCCGGGGGGCTGACCCTGTCTCAATTTTTTTGGTTTATGGGGTAATTAATACCAATTTACTTCATGTTTTAATTGCATTTTCAAGCTCTTTAATATTTTTTTCTAAAAGTTGAGGCTATCTGCTGTGAGACTATAAAATAATACTGGAACTCGGCTGAAAATGGCCTGAGAAATCAGCAAAAATATGCCAAAGCGGGTGACAAAGCTGGAAACTCAAAAAGGCACCCTTTGCCAATTCTGGAAGCTCAAAAAAGACACCCTGTGTCAAAGCAGGACGCTAAAAAGGCACCCTGTCCGGCGGCACATCCCGGTACTCCCAAGTACTCAACAACACTTTGGCCCATGTGTAATCTTGACACCCACCTAATGACGGGTAGCATTGTCATGGCATATGGTGTAAATCTCCTATCAACAGTCGTCATGTACGTTTATTGACGAGCACTACACTTGTAGTAATGCTTTTAAGAAAATATTGCCATTATCGATAACATTTCGCACAGAAATATTTCTAGTCATCCCCCAGCTCACTAAAAAGCATAGAGATCTGTGCAATATATAGTTAACACGTTAGTTTCTATGACCATGATAACACGTAATCAAATATCACAATGACAGGTCTCATTTCATCATTAACGCGAAACAAAAATTCTATATGACTTGCCAAATGGTCGAACGTCGAAAAAGCAGAACAAAATTCGACCAAATTATCAGGGATGTGGGAGGGGGGGGGGGTTAAAAACATGATCTGACAAAAAATCCCCACAAACATTTTAAATCGCAACCGTGAAATTTGAGAATTTGGTGAAACCCATCAAACATGAGACGTCGGTCAAACGTTGGTTCACTGTTGGCCCAACAGTGGGCCAACAGTAAACCAACGTTGAGCCAGCGTCTCATGTTTGCTGGGAGCAAACTGAAGAAGTTAAATCTTTCATCTGTAAATGAAATAAGCATGTAGGCTACAGGCGAAGTCAAGACGATTATAATAACTAAAATCACTCACTAATAATAACTAAATTCAGTCTAATGACACGTATTGGGTTGCTTATATTACTTGGAATTAGTCGCTTCTAATAAGTCAAACAAGTCGGATATAAGTTGAATAAGTCACTCATAATTAGTGGAATTGGGCTCTCCTATTAATGAAAATTGGTCGCTTATAAATATTGAAATTCGTCGCTCGCAAATGAAATCTGTCATCTACAAACGAGCCTACAAACAATCGAAGTAACTTTACGAGTAAGCAGATACTGCCTTTTAACTTTGCAGAGCATCACAGGCCTATACTAATTGAACTCCGTCGTCTATAAGTGAAATCCGCGGTCTGTGACTAATACTGTAGATCTGGTAATTTTCGCGTGTTTAAATTTTCGCGTATTTCTGATTTTGGGACTTTCACGATATTTAGAATTCGCAAATTGCATTTTTCTTTAGTAGCGCTTCTATAATAATAATTTCCTCCCCGCGAAATTCGCGAAAATTAAAACCTCGCGAATATTACCAGATCTACAGTATTTAGTCGCCTGTGAAATGGAGAACCAATAAATTAATCATAGCTTTATAAAGACCTGGTGTCGACACGTTTAGCAGGGCTAATGTGAACAACGCATTCAGGTAATTTATGGGGTATAAATTGATCTGCCTGTACAATCCACTACTGGGGGGGGGGGGGTACCACAATCCCCTCCTGGGGAGGGGGGGGGGTTTACAGCTGACCCGATGAGAGGTCGGAATCAGTCAAACCCAGTCGAATCGCCCACTTCTATTTTTCATTCTTTTAACCCTTTCAAGCCTGAATTTACCATTGTCATCTTTATCCACTACAAGCCGCGAATTGCTGTCGCAATTCTCGACTTGCAGTGGATGAAGATGATTTGAAGTGGGTGAAAAATTGAAGAAAATTGTCATGTATTGGTAAACCAGTTGCATGGAAATTTTCGCTCTAAAACCCTTGGTTGTAGGAAAATTAGGTCTATTTTCAGGGATGTAAAATGATGCTTTAATGCATCGTGGGGGCTTAAAGGGTTAAAGTTTGTTTTCTGCCATGCGAAGTTAACCATTTCAGCGCGGGGACAGTCTTTAGAATCTGACGTCTGTAAACGTCAGATTCTGACATCTAAAGTCGATCCCCGCATGGTAAGAGTGAAAATATTTATAGTGACCGTAGACCCATAACATGGGAATTCAAATGTATCTAAAAGAGCTAAATAAGACATTTATGATGACTTTAAATTGAAAAAACCACCCTTTTGTCTCCATGGTTTATATATAAACAATTTAGTGTACATTATTTTCATTGTCTGAACACATTCTAAGCCGGAAATGGAGTGTTATGTTGATCAAGTGGGCCTACAAACCAATTATCATTACAGTCAGTCAGGTGTGACCGAGCTGTTGATTATGAGGGATCCTTATTTATTATTTATTTATTAAAATATATTTATACAGGGTGTATACATATTAGCAAAGATGCTATTTTTAAAATATGTACCCTGTCATACATTCAATACAATACATTTCTAAAATATCTGATATTTTAAATGAAATATATATATACAGATTAAAATATCCATAATCTAATCATAGCTACACTTAAAATCAATTAATTAACACTGTCATATGAAGCTTTTAAAAAGCACATGTTATTATGTGGATATCTAATATGATAGGATGTGTTTTGAGTCAATTAAAACCCTCGGGGTTCTACCTTCTTAGCTGTGAAAAAGGTCTGGGCCTTCGGCCTCGACCTTTTTCACAACTAAGAATGAGGAACTCTTCCAGCTTTATCCTATACGTGAATGTTCCTCGCCTTTGCACTGCTGCTCTCTCTCTCTCTGCTACAAACAGCTACATAGATACTTTTTCCACAGCTGCTGTCCTTGATGCTGGTCACGAAATTCTAAATTATCTTAGATATAGTATAATTAATCCTACAGCGCCAGTATTTCTCAATAATATTGAGATATAATCGCGCATCGGATTAGAATCGGTGTTCTATGGCAGGTCATGTCGACAAAAAGGGTTAATCATATCATCGGCAGATAAATCTATTTAGTCTAATAATAATAATTAAATTATTTAGAACGTCCTTGATTAATTCAAGCATTTCTACACTGATCCATACCGCTTGATTTTCCAGATTAAATTATACAAATTTCGAATCATATCATCGGCGGATAAATCTATTTAGTCTTATAATAATTATACAAGGACGTGCTTTTTAGAAAATCATTCAAAAATTTCTCCACTGAATTTTATCACTTCATTTTCAGCATGAATAGGTGCTGGTAGGTATCATATCATATTATCGGCGGATTATTCTATTTAGTTTAACCTTTTCACTACCATACATGACGGAAATTTCCGTCGTCACTCGTCAATGAACGTAACCATAAAATGACACAAATTTTCGTCAAATATATACTACATTTATGTATTTTTCGTCATTTGACGAAAAATAGAACTCCTACACCAGTATATCTGGATCCTGGCATGCACCCCGGCCTGGAAGTCAAAGGGTTAATAATTCAAGGACACGCTATTTACAACGTCCTTGATTAATTCAAACATATCTACATTGATCTTTACGATTTTTTTTCTCTGGAGCTAATGTTCACACAAGTAAAAACACGCTAACTTTACTTAACCAAGTGCATAGGAATAAAAATATGTTGCGCTATATGAGGACACCAATAATAATAATAATAATTAAAATAAGAAATAAAGTTAACTACTACTACCTTCACGTCATTATCAGTACATCATGCATTTCATCAATTTGCAATATAGTGGTTAAAGCTGCCTGCTTGGAAATTCGAAGATTGGTCTAGATTGGTCTAGATGGCCATCTCGACCAATCAGAAGCCTACGATATATCGTACCTTGTACGAGAATACGGGCCCTGGCCTTCAAGTTTCAAAGAAACAAAAGGTTTCCCCCCTGCTCACTCGTAAAGAGTCAATATTGTGGGGAGCCCCCGCAACCTAAAGTTAGCGTGCTCGGCCTCAGACCGCCAGGGCTCGAGTTTCGAATTTTGTGTCTGTGTCATCTCCTTCATATCACCTGCCTCAGGAGGTTCTCCTGGCCCAATATAGCCTACATGTGCACAAAGGTGGCCTGAAACCTCTCCACACATATATGTCGCTCAGGCCACCCACCACTGCATAATCTCTGAGGTCACAATGCCAAAACCCCGTTCATTTCATTTTTTGCGACTATTCGTCTTTCCAGAAAAAGTACATATTTTTGAAAATATCACAATTTCTGTAAACACATATAGCAATTTAAATAGGGAAAAACATATATTAAAAAAATATATTTTATGATGTATTTTCACCCGCTTGAAGTTGTGTCTTGCAACCGCGACCCTCAACTTCAAGAGGGTGAAAATGTTGGGACAGCGTCGTAGACGGTGGCCCAACATCAAGTCCACAACGGGCCAATCTATTGTGTTGCGTGGAATACTAGGTTGCACAAAAGAAAGTAGACTGGACTCAACTAAATGAGAGAGATTCTTCGCGATATAAATATTCTTGATCAGCAACTTCAAGACCACTCAGTTCTTTTAATAGCTTTCGTCTACTTTATTTATTTTATATACAGCTCCAGGATAGCTCACTGGTAACGTGGTTGACTCGGAAGTACCGGGTTCGAATCCCGTTGCGGCCGATATCTTTCCTTGGTGCACAAAATTAATATGCAGTGACCCAAACTGTTCAAAATCGTGGGATAATGACAACCGAGCGTATAACCGATTCGCGTGGCATAAAAAAACATACAAAAAAATAAATAAATAAAATGACCAATATGTCAAAATTTACATGTAAGCGGTCAATAAAATGTCTATACATCTTTTCTTCTGACAGTTTTAATGCGTAATGCGACAATAATATTTTTTTATTTTGATGCTGTCATGCGTGGCTTTAATCGTAAGAACAATGAACATATTGAACATATTGTTTATATATTTACTACATTTCTGCGTTTCCAGGGATATCATACATGCACTGAATTATTAACTGTGATCAAATAGTTCAAAGAGCATATGAACAACCACAGAAGCTAGTGTTAATAAAGTCTAGTTCGTGTGAATTTGTTTTAATTAATCAAGGGTGTTTCAAATAGAACGTCCTTGAATAAATAGACTAAATAACTAAAAGTAACGAGTTTTCATTTGGTTTGTATAATTTGACTGAAATATATGGTGTTAACCCTTTCACTCCTGAATTTACCATTGTCATCTTCATCCACTACAAGCCGCGAATTGCTGCCGCAATTCTCAACTTGTAGTGGATGAAGATGATTTGAAGTGAGGGAAAAATTAAAAAAAATTGTCATGTATTGGTAAATTTTCATTTTGAGCCCCCTAATTGTAGGAAAATTAAGTCTGTTTTCAGGGATGTAAAATGATGCTTTAATGCATCGTGAGGGTTTAAAGGGATAATGGTAGGGTTAGTTATACAGAGTATTTGATTGTCCTGGAAATTGTCAATCTTGCTGACAGCAAGGTCAAAAAAAAGCTTCGTATAGGATAAAGCCCGAGGAGCCCAAATTCTTAGCTGTGAAAAGGGTCGAGGCCGAAGGCGGAGGCCTTTTTCACAGCTGAGAATGTAGAACTCCGAGGGTTTTAACTGACTTAAAACACATCCGACCATAATGAGGATCCCTCATAATCAACAGCTAGGTCACACCTGACTGATTTTAATACCACAGGTCTACTATTATAATTGGTCTGTACTAGGTCAACAATAACTCTCCATTCCTGGCTTAGAATGTAGTGGTGTGTTTTAAGTAGTGTACGTGATCTAGATCAGGTCAGTGGTAAACACCTCCCATTGATAAGGTTGAATACAGAAATTGACCAAAAGCTGCCATTTTAGACGTCACACCTTAATTAATCCTACAGCGCCAGTATTTCTCAATAATATTGAGATATAATTGAAAAAAAAACCTTGGTCCCAATGGTTTATTTTAAAATATTTCAAATTTTGTAAATACCCCAAAAACTATTTCATCATTTTTTTGAAAAAGGATTCACCGATTTGAAGTTATGTCTCGAGGTCAACAATACATAGCTTTAAGTGGACGGAAATAGGCTTATTATAGCTCACCGTCTGCGACGTAGGCCACATCAAACCAAAATCGTGTCATTATCTATTATTTCATCGGAGACATTCATTTATATTATTAATTAATTGATTATAATTCATTCATTCCTTCATCGATTCAATCATTCTTTCATTCATTTTTTTATTAATTAATTAATTCATTCATACATTCATTCATTTATTCATTCATTTATTTATTCATTCATTTATTCATTCATTCAATAATTATTTCATTCATTTATCTATTCATGTCTTCATTCATGTCTTCATTCATTCATTCATTCATTCATTCATTCATTCATTCATTCATTCATTCATTCATTCATTCATTCATTCATTCATTTATTCATTCATTCATTCATTCATGCATGCATTCATTCATTCATTCATTCATCCATTAGTTAATTTATTCATTCATTTATTCGTTCATTCGTTCATTCGTTCATTCGCTCATTCGTTGATTCGCTCATTCATTATTTATTCATTAATTCATTAATTCATTAATTCATTCATTCATTCATTCATTCATTCATTTAATTGTTCATTTCTTCATTCAATCATTCCTTCCTTCCTTCCATTCCATTCATTCATTCATTCATTCTTTCATTCATTCATTCATTCATTCATTCATTCATTCATTCATTCATTTATTTATTTATTTATTTATTCATTCATTCATTCATTCATTTATTCATTTATTCATTAGTTAATTAATTAATTCATTCATTCATTTATTCGCTCCTTCGTTCATTCGCTCATTCAATAATTGATTAATTAATTAAATAATTAATTTATTGATTAATTTAATTATTTAATTAATTTATTCATTCATTCATTCATTCATTCATTCATTCATTCATTCATTCATTCATTCATTCGTTTATTCATTCATTCATTCATTCATTTATTCACTCTTTCATTCATTCATTCATTCATTCATTCATTCATTCATTCATTCATTCATTCATTCATTCATTCATTCATTCATTCATTTATTCATTCATTTATTCATTCATTCTTTCAATCATTCCTTCATTCATTCATTAAGGTACTATAGTCCAGGACTGACACAGGAGTCCACATTCATCATTGTGACCGACCGTGACGTGCTCACGAATCTCACAGCTTCCCAGCACGAAACCCATCAATCGTACCCACGCTCCACCCGCCCCCACAGAAAACAGCCGGTGCTGATTCAATGCTGGCTTAATGCTGGGCCAACGTCGCAGACGATGGCCCAACATTAAGCCAACATTGATATCTATGTCGTGTTTGCCGAGCAACAGTTTTCACAATGATGTAGATGTAATGTGATGCCATTTCAAAATCATCTGACCGTAACTTGTGCACGATTCTCAGAGCTTGTGGGAGGAGGAGGGGGGGGGGGGGGTTGTCACAGTCACAATCACAATCACGCAGTTTAATTAGCTGTAGTTTTCCTTGTAGAGTCATTAGCTGTGGAGACCACATTCACGTCAAACTTCAGAAATCTCAGCAGAAAGCAGAGCAGAAAAACAATACCAAGATCACTACGACCGAGACGCACCAGAACCGAGACGCACCAGAGCCGAGATCCACCGAGCCCGAAACCAACCAAGACCGAGAATCAAATTAGGTATGTTCCCAGCAAACGCAACATATTTGTATAACATTTATACAATGTTGGACCAACTTCGAAGACGTAGGGCCGACGTTGTATAAATGTTATACAAATGTTTTGTGTTTGCTGGGTTTTCAGGGTTTGTCTCGTTTTCTTATACTTTAGTAGAACTATATAAAATAATTCCCATTCATTTTGATGTTGACAATCATAACTCACTGTCATTTATCCCTTACAGCGCGGGGATCGACTTTAGACGTCAGAATCTGACGTCTGTAGACGTCAGATTCTGACGTCTAAAATCTATCCCCGCACTGTAAGAGTACCGGTAGGCCTATTTATAATGGCCGCAGACCCCTATCTCAGGTATTCAAAATGAAGCGGAAAGAGCTAACTGAGACATTTAAGATGATTTCAAATTGAAAAAACCCTTTGGTCTCCATGGTTTCTATAAAAAAATGTCAGCGGTTTGAAGGTTCACCCTTACAGCGCTGAAATATGTTTGTGCAAACCAAGGAGACCAAACAAGGGTATTCCACTTGAAATCACCATAATTTTTCCGCTACATTTGAATACCTATGTTTTTGGTCTACGGCCATTATTAATATTCCCCCCTTTCAGTGCTGTGACCGAGACATTAACAACTCTAACTAATATACATATCAGACAGCAATAAACAAGTAGTGTAGGTTACTTCAAAAAATCAAAACGTGGCATTGAATATTATATAAATGAATGGGGTTTTAGGCCACCTTTGTGCACATGTAGGCGAACCTGGGCCAGGAGAACCTTCTGAGGATGTGAACTTTGTGTGGAGCAAAATCCCATCAAACACCAGACGTTAGTTGATCCACTGCTGGCTCGATGTTGGGCCAGCGTCGTAGACGGTTGACCAACATCAAGCCAGCATTGGATCAACGTCTCGTGTTTGGTGGTTGAGCGTTTTATATTTTTAGGGGCGGGGGCGCTGGTGCAGTGGTTAAAGCTGCCTGCATGGAAAGTCGGTTCTCCTGGCTCCGTTTAGTGCACAAAGGTGACCCAAACCCTCATTTATTTCATTTTTTATTTTGAGACATCACAGGCTTTTGAAAAGCCCCCTTTACTGTTTTGTTACAGATACCTACTATGGGGAAGTTATCTTTGGCAGTTGGGGTTGTCACGCTGTGTCTAGCGCTGTTCATCCCTGGATCTGATTGCTGTAGATGTCGCTACAGGTCATTCCACCAGCATCACTGTGATGCGGAGTACGGTAAGTGCACATTGCTTCTGTATTGTGAGTTTGTGACGGTGCCACATACCCAAATTTTAAGATCTCCTGACATGGCTTGGTGTACTTTTTATTTGCGTTTTTACCCCTTGTCCGCTGCCGCACGCAGCCTTTTGGCTGCAACACCAACATGGTGCAACAGATTTAATTCATAATTCGTACAAACATTCAACCCCTCCAGCAATTTTTTTTACCCAAGGTCAAGATCATAGGTCAAAGACCAATGGTCAAGGTGAAATATTAAAAACAAAAAATTGTTCACGCGATAACTTGGAAAATAATTATTGGATCTCTCCATTTTTTTACGTAAAGTTACCCATGGTTGTGGGGATGACCTGATTAGATTTTCAGCTTTCCATTGATAATTCAAATGGCCGCCACCTGGGGACTAATTTTTTTTTAAACTTTTAAACTTAACTTTTAAACTTTTTTAAATTCTCTTGAAACCTGCCATATACATGTACGGGTTTTCGGGGTCTGCACGTTTATTAGCATTGTCCGTTTCCATGTGAGACTGAAAACGAGGCTACGACGGCTATATTTTGGTTTTATCAATTTAATAAATCGTCCTTATTTTCAGTTAAATGCCTTGCAACCTGGCATATATAGGTTTTCGGGGTCTGCGCGTCTATTGGCACCAAATTGTCCGTTTTCCTGTTCAACCCAAACCGAGGCTATATCGGCCATCTTGATTTTATCATTGATTTTCTATTATTGGCACAGAGTAATGGAAGCAGTTGTGTCAGATTTATGAACATGTTGACCCAACATGTTCATAAATCTGACACAACTGCTTCCATTACTCTGACTGTTGACAGTCACTGTGGTTTTAAACCTTGCAGTACGGGGATCGACATAAGACGTCAGATTCTGACGTCTAAAGTCGATCCCCGTACCCAATACGGACGGAGTATCAAATAAGTAGTGCTATATAATGATAGAATAATTTATTGTAATCGCAATGTGTCGAAGCCGAGGTCGACGATAGTTAATGCGTATCTTATCTGACACATTGTAATAGCAATACTGTATTTCTATTATAAGAGTTCAAAGTTAATTAAGAAGAGGGTCAGGCTCACATGTGTAAAAATATTGTTTCTCACCTAAATGTATTTATTTATGTGGTGAGGCCAATCAAATTCACATCGGATCCTAACTCTAATTGTATGATATATTTGCAGGATATGATGGCGGGCACGTCAGATGGCATTTCTCTTGTGGTGACTACTCTAAGCTTTCATCAGCATTGTCCGTGTCCGAGCGTCAGCTGTTGACAGGACCTGTTACTTGCCCTCCAGTGAGTCTCACTTCATTAACCCTTTTCCTGCTAGGCCCGTATACATACCGTATCAAACAGATTTTAACCAGATTATATGTCCTGAAATGGATGATACAGTTTCTGCTGGATGCTCAGTTAGTCAGATAATTCAATTTAGAAGATGTGTATTTAAAAAATAGATCTTTCCGTTATTAGAAGCTGAAAGTTGTGTTAGCAATTCCAGCTTAAAATGCATGAAACATACATATATAGGAACGGTATTCCCCCTGCCCGACCAGGGGAAATACCCTTCCAATCTATGTATTTTTCGTTATTAGAAGCTGAAAGTTGTGTTAGAAATCCAGCTTAAAATGATCGGGAAACAGCAACAATTCAGGTGAGATTTTATTTCCTACATGTCAGGCCTTTATTTCTTAAATGTCAGGCCTTTATTTCCTACACGTGAGGGCTTTATTTCTTACATGTGAGGGCTTTATTTACTACATTTCAGGGCTCTATTTCCTACGAGGGAGGGTTTTATTTTCTACATGTGAGGCCTTTATTTCCTACGAGGTACGGTTTTATTTCCTACATGTCAAGGCTTTTATTTCCTACATGTGAGGGTTTTATTACCTTCATTTGATGGCGTTATTTCCTACACATGAGGGCTTTATTTCCTACATGCGAGGGCTTTATTTCATGCATGTGAGGGCTTTTTTTCCTATATGTGAGGGTTTTCTTTCCTATATTTGAGGGCTTTATTTCCTGCATGTGAGGGCTTTATTTCCTACGATGAAGGGCTTTATGTCCTACACACGAGGGTTTTATTTCCTACACACGAGGGTTTTATTTCCTACACGTGAGGGTTTTTTTTCCTACTTGTGAGGGTTTTATTTTCTACATGTGTGGGCTTTTTTCCTACATGTGAGGGCTTTATTTCTTGTATGTGAGGGCTTTATTTTCTACATTTGAGGACTTTATTCCCTACATGTGAGGGCTTTATTTCCTACATATGAGGGCTAAAAATATTTCTTTCATGTGAGGACTTTATTTCCTACATGTGAGGGCTTTTTTGCCTACTTGTGAGGGTTTTATTTCTTACATGTGAGTACTTTATTTCCTACATTTGAGGACTTTATTTCCTACACGTGAGGGCTTTATTTCTTACATGTAAGGGCTTTATTTCTTACATGTGTTTGTAATATGCTTTGTCGTTTAATCACGTTTTTTCACAAATGAATTGCATAGCTTTCAATGTCAAGATCAGAGTTTTATAAGCATTAGGAGTGATCCATGTATTGTCACCGTTCTGTAATCTATAATAATAATAATGTGAGATGTATATTTCTGGATTTTTTTTACTGAAACAGTGATAACTGATCTTTTTCTTTTACATATTATCCAGCCTGGTCCTATTGGTGAACCTGGTGAACGTGGTGAAACTGGTCCAAAGGGTCCAACTGGCTCCGGGTAGACGGAGAGGAGAGCGCACAGAAGAAAGAACACCTGTAAATCTGACCCCGATCACAAGCTATATCACACTCTGTGCCATGGTTTTCACTATTAGACGTATATCGGTATCAGCCCATATCACAATCTGTGCAGTGGTTTTCACTATGAGGTGTATATCGGTATCAGCCCATATCACACCTTGTGCCATGGTTTTCACTAATCAACGTATATCGGTATCAGCCTAAATCACAGTCTGTGCAGTGGTTTTCACTATGAGACGTATATTATCGGTATCAGCCTATGACATATGTCACATTTTGTGCTGTGGTCTTCACTATGAGACGTATATCGGTATCAGCCCATATCACACTCTGTGCTGTGGTTTTCACTATGAAACGTATAACGGTATCCGTAGAGTGTTTTTTTACTGTGTGACGTGTATCGGTATCAGCACATATCATGTGCAGTGATTTTCACTATGAGACGTATATCGGTATCAGCCCATATCACACTGGACTGTGGTTTGAGTGACAATCGATGGTAGTCCTGTTTAGCCTACCTATTTGATCTTGTGAGAATACAAGCGTTGTTTATATTTTGTGTGATATGAAAAATACCGCACATAAATAAATAAGGTGTGTTCACACCATATGCGTTGAAACTGGGCTGTATCCTACAGTACAGCGCTCAAATGAACACCGCGTGTATATCATCAATATTGCTTAACTGCCAATATTTTCCTTTGATGGTAATAAAGCACAGTAAATATCTCGCTCAACTGATAATTCAAATTTAAAATTCAGGTCATGTAAAGAAATTAGGTAGACATCGTTCAGCCCCTTTAAATTACCCGCTAATTAGTCACCTAATTTAAATATTCACCCACTTGAAGATGTGTCTCACCATCGCGATTCAAAACTTCAAGTAGCTGAAATTACTCACAATTGTTTAATTTATCATAAACCATTTGCGAGTCTTGGTGTCAGGAACACTAATTTATTCCCAATAACAGTGATTTGTTGGGTTAGTTAGGCGGATTACGTGTTACGTCATAAGAACTGAGTGACGGCAGGGGATTGGCTGAATTTGCCATGTGATAGGCTGATTTGATTCTTGATTGGTTACACGTGGATAACACATGGACCATTCTACATGTACCTTGCGTCTGATCGGCCCGTGAGACTGCCTCATTCATGGATGACTCAGCCTCTTTCTCAGGGTCAGACTAGTACAGGTAGCTGCATGGCCCTGCCACAGAGCTTTGACAATATCTTCTATAATTGCTGCATTCTAGCATGCCTTCAAAAACTGGTGTCTGGTGACCTCGAGTTTGACTCCTTCCAACTGTGTCAAATGTGACATTACGTTGGCCAATCACCGATCAACTTGCCCTATCATCGTCCATCCTTCCACGTGTCACTCATGCAGAAACAGTTTGACAGCCACATGACGAGTCAGTGTATTGTTTAAATCTTGTTTACAAAGTCGAAGATATACTTTTTTAACATGTGGTGATTGGCCAGCCGGAAAATTGGGTCAAGCTCAAGAATATCTCCAACAGAACACATTCTACAGTGCAATCAATCAGAGCCACTGGCGAGCGCTGGTGGAAGGATAGTGGATCTGATGAATGCGAATGTGGATGACTCCGCAAAGCATGACATCTAAAAACCCTTGCCACAATCTTGAAAGCACACACGGCGCGGATCAGAAGAATCAGAGAACCCCTCGGACTTGAAAATCAACCCTTTTGCTGCTAGGACCGTATATATGTAAAGTAAATACAATGTCACATAATTTAATAAAATAGTTTGTGTTAGATGGTCAGTAACTCAAATAAAACTAATTTGAGATGTTGTTTTTTTTCATAAATATATATATTTTACGTCATTTGAAGCTGGAAATTGCGTCAGCAATTCCAGCTTCAAATGACGACACATAGAAACAAACACCTCAGCAGAAGAGTAGATAGCATATCGGACACACAATTTTATCACTGACCGCAGTAAAATCACTTTGTGACCATTATTAGAATAATTGTATTATTTGAAACCACCCGCCTCGCATTTTCAAATCAAGTACAGATCATTCCACCAGTAGGCCCTACAGCAGCCTGAAATCAGCGGATTGCAGCGCCAGATTAAACCCTAAACAATCTGACAATTCCTATTTATTGAACATCAATGTTTATGTCATATATATATATATATATAATAAATTAAAATTATATATTATATATATAAAATATTGAAATCGTTATAATCGAGCTCAGAGCTTAAAGGGTTAATATATATCTAATAAACTTTGAACTTTGATAAATTTGTGTCGTGTAATTTAAATAACAATATAACGTCTGTCTGTGGTAGTCAGGGCCCATTTTCGAAATTTCTGACTTTGTAAGGCATTTTTTAGTAGAATTTGGCATGCAGTTGTTCTTACACAATTTGGGAAAGCTGATTCCAAATCTGCCCCATGCCAAGCTATATTTTGTGTTTTTCCTACTCAAAATTCAAAAACAAAATGGCCGCCAAAATTAGTGAAAATGTCACAATTTTACATCACGGCTTGGCTTACAATGAACATAAAAACATCATTTCGGTGTATTAAAATCCACCTGAGCAACATACTTAAAGTACTCTGAATTTCGTCTTATGTGTTTGCCGCTAGAGGACAAATCCAAAATGGCCGCCACTGCAATGCAATGTGCTATAACTTTGCTTCCAAATAACATGGAGATGTGTTTTTGGTGTCTACATATAGGTTTCTCACATCCGGAAAACCAATTCAGAGCCGTGATAAGATCTATTATCAATATTTCACAAATTTATGGGAGAAAAAACAATGTTGCGCTAGGAAAGCGACACATCGTAGGCCAGTGTAATAATAATGATTTATTTAATGAAGTCATTATTCCACATTTAGAAGCCGAGGGAAACAAACGTAATAGCCGGCATGTTGTAAAAATGTTTAGAATATTGACAAAAAATATTTTATGATTGTTGATCACTGTCCGGCACTAGATAACCTATCGCTCACCATATATCTGTTCTAGGCCTATCAGTATGTGGCCCATGTGATATCCACCTACATCGTGTTTCTACAGTACCGTAAGGAAGAAAGCAATAATTTAAATTTAATGACACATATACATGTTCCGTTCTTATTGAGACAGGAAGTCGTTTAAATTGAACAATTTATGATTCCAGTAACTAGGTATATTGTGCTGGTTAAAAAGTGCACATCACATAAAAATTATTTACTCAATCGGATCGACAATTTACATAATCATGATAATAGTATCATCCTAATTTTAATATTTTTGATCAGAATAGATACTGTACAAAAGCCTGGTAATGCGCTGATAACACAGTTTCAGACATAATTGAACGAATAAAGTCCCAACCATCGGCTTAGAGATCCACACAAAACCGTAATGTAGGCTACACATATTTCTACTCCCCTAACTTGAATGAGAAATATGATATCACCATCAATAACTATGCTAAAATACAGTTACACGATATCGGAAATATGTAATTTGGTGCAGAAGTTCACTTATATATGTTTTGGGCATATGAGATTGATGGGCGAGGACACGCTAGGGTAATGTTGAAAATACTGACGATGAATTTATTTTATAAATATAGTATGAACATACACCATCTTCAGAAGATGTTAGTAACTAACCTAGTCTTGACAACTAAAGCTATAGAGTGTCATGAACAAGTCACCAAAGATTATTGGGTACACTAGTGCAACAAGATATAATGCAGAATATGTGGTAATTGAGGCAATAATATAGTTCGTAGCACGATCAGGATGTTTTTATGAAGATTAACATAAATACAGAAACTTTCTAGATATGGTAGAATGTATGAGGAATCAGTAGGTTCTGGTCATGCATGCTTCTAATCAGATATAAGCTCTCACTCTCACATAATATACAATAACTCAACAGGTTCAGTTGTGTCTTGAAGTGGTACGGGCGCGACCACCCTATTTTGCAGGAATCAGAATCAGAATCAGAAATGTTTTATTTGACCTAGATATTATATACATATTTCATACAATGTGTTTGGTATACAAGTGGTCAGGGAGACTCTCCTTAAGGTCAGTAAATGACCGCTGACAGGAGGGCCACCCTTTAGAAAACTTAAAGATACAATATATATTTTCTCTTTGCGTTTACAAAAATAATATATAATAATAAAAATTGAACGGTAATTAACCATTTAACGGTATAGAATAGATTTGACAGTAATCAGAAGAGCAATATTGGTTTTATAATGACACGTGTATGTATCGTAGCTACAGACCCAGCAAACACGACACGTTGACCTAGCGCTGAGCCAATGCTGGCCCGGCGTCGTAGACGGGTCAACGTGTCGTGTCTGCTGGGCTATGAAAGCACAGACCAGCAAACACGAGACGCTATACCAAACCGGTCCGATGTTGGGCCAGGGGTCACTGACCCTGGACCAACACCAGCACCGGCCAACGTAACATGTTCGCTGGGCATGCATGGTAAGTCGAATTACGGAGGCAATGACTAAATAAATACCTGTAAGAAGACTCGTTCACTCCGCGCTGGCCCAACGCAGGGCCAGTGTCATTGACAGTGGACCAGCACCGATCCAATGCAGAGCGAACAAGACTGTGTGTCGGGAAAACATGTGGGGCAAAATTATAGAGGCCTGTCCAGACAAATATAACAGTTATCAATATTACATTCATCTTTATAAGTATTCAAAATGCTATTTTATATATATATTGCAAAACCGTGTAGGCTGTGAGTTGTAGTTTTATTTAGTATGATTTGATCAGTATTATTTAATAAATATGGTAAACTGTTGCGAACACAAAGATTCGCATATTCACGTCTAACTCTATGTGTTATATAGTTTCTCCGTCTTGTATTATGTTCATGGTTTTCAAAATTAAAAACGGGATCCAATGAAGTAAAGTATTTGGGGGTTTGATTATTAATTAACTTGTGATAAAATTTGAGTTGTTGTATTTGATGTATATCTTTCATTTTAAGAAGCTTCAAATGTTTGAATAGGGGATCAGTATGGGCATTATATTTACTCAATGAAATTATTCTGACTACTTTCTTTTGTATTTTAAGTATTCTTTGATGGTTATATCCCCATGCCAGAATACAATAGTTAATGTGCGGAAGAAACATAGAATTATAAATAGTTAAGAGAATGTGCTGAGGAAGGAAGCGTTTCAATTTATTTAGGATACCAACACATCTAGATAACTTGAGAGATATTTTGTCTGTATGACCATTCCAACTTAACTTTTTATCAATCGTAACTCCCAAAAAGTCAAAATTAGCTACACATTCTATGTTAACATTATTTATATTTATTATTGGTATTTCTACTCTTTTTTGTGGCATATGAAATATAATAAATTTAGATTTAGTTGTATTTAGAGAAAGTTTATTTAATTTGAGCCATTTATCAATCTTACATAGTTCCTTATTTATATTACCATTAAGGGTTTCATTTTGTGATTTAGGTTTAAAAGCATTGAGCGTGCTACAAAGAGTTGTGTCGTCTGCATACATTATTAAACTAAAAATTGTGCTTGCTGAAGGGAAGTCATTTATATAGATGATGAAAAGTAATGGACCTAAAATTGAGCCTTGTGGCACTCCTGTTTTTATGTCTGCAAAATTAGATGTTGTATTTAAATATTCCACATATTGCTTGCGGTTTGATAGATAACTTTTAAAAAGTGATAAAGTAGTTTCTTTTACCCCATAATAGCTTAATTTGTCCAAAAGTATATCATGATCGAGAGTATCAAACGCTTTTGAAAGATCTAGGAAAATTGAGATTGGCACGTCACCTGAGTCCATATGTTTTATGGTTTTGTCTACAAGTTCTAAAACTGCAGATTCTGTAGAATGTTTTTTTCTAAAACCGTATTGACTTTCAAAGTACAAATTGTGCAGATTAAAGTGATTATGTAATTGGTCAAAGATGACACGCTCAAATATTTTAGAAAAAACCGGAAGTAGTGATATGGGACGGTAATTGTCCAAAAGTGTTGGGTCATTTTTCTTAAATATCGGGACAATTTTCGCGATTTTTAACTTGTCTGGAAAAACTCCACTTGCAAGAGATTGATTTATAATAAATGCTATTGACTTTGTGATATATGGCGTGATTGTTTGTAGTAGTTTTGTAGTAATCTTATCAATACCACAGCTATTTTTTGAGGAAAGGTTGTCGATTATTTTTATTACATCGGCTTCTTCAACAGGTTTAAAGTTCAATACGTCAGAACACGGTTTATTCAAATAATTTTTGAATGAGCCATGCTCTATATTACCTATGTTATTTACTACATTGAGCCCAATGTTACAGAAAAATAGATTAAACTTATTTGCGATCGTCTCTTTATCGGAAACAGTACCCCCATCTATTTTAAAGTGTTCAG
>OZ024917.1:4803706-4920286 GCA_964017125.1 Flabesymbios commensalis
GCCTCGTGTATATAATTTTATGTTATTTGTATATGTTATCAAACTGTTATTAATATTGTATCTTTTACACTGAATAAACTGAATTGAAATGAATCGAGTTATTTAGCTGGACATTTACAGCATCCCTCTACAATATTCATATGCCTTATATATCAGCTCTTTTACACATATTTTGTGCAAAATAATCTCGAATGAGGTACTCTTTATGTCTATTAATATGACTATAAGCGACCTGCTATATTAGCCCATATTTCACAGCTATGTAAGATATTAACATCGAAAGCGCCAGGTTAATAAGCTCATTTTGTACCAGTTTGTCTCCGCTGCACAGGTACACATTTTTTTTTACAAAATTAATTGTCAGGATGGAAACCTAAATTTCCAAAAAGTGTATGCCACTGCTCCGGCACGACAAGCACGCTGCGCTGACCACTATTTCAGGGTCCCGGCCCAAGTGGACAGGGCGGCACTTCTCATCTGCCAGCCTTCTTTTGCACCTGGTAGGCAGGTCGGCAAGCCGGCACTTCTCATCTGCAAGCCTTCTTTTGCACATGGTAGGCAGGTCGGCAAGCCGGCACTTCTCATCTGCCAGCTTTCTTCTATACCTAGCTAGTAGGCAGGTCGGCAACTCGGCAATATATCTGGGTACATGCCCCCCCCCCCGGATTTCACCGTTTCACTGAAGCGACACCTGGTGAATGACTTTCAATCAAAATATTTCATTGTCATAATTTTCTACACCTGGTAGGCAGGTCGGCAGGTTGGCACTTCTCTTCTCATCTACCTGCCATAATCTTCTACACCTGGTAGGCAGGTCGGCAGGTTGGCAGTTCTGTTCTCATCTCCCGGCCTTCTGCTACACATGGTAGGCAGGTCGGCAGGTTGACACTTCTCTTATCATCTGCAAGCCTTCGTCTACACCTGGTAGGCAGGTCGGCAGGTTGGCACTTCTCTTCTCATCTGCAAGCCTTCTGCTACACCTGGTAGGCAGGACGGCAGGTTGGCACTTCTCTTCTCATCTGCAAGCCTTCTGCTACACATGGTAGGCAGGTCGGCAGGTTGGCACTTCTCTTCTCATCTACCGGCCTTCTTCTACATCTGGTAGGCAGGTCGGCAAGTCGGCACTTCTCATCTGCCAGCCTTCTTCTACACATGGTAGGCAGGTCGACAAGTCGGCACTTTTTATCTGCATGTCTTCTTCTACACATGGTAGGCAGGTCGGCAAGTCGGCACTTCTTATCTGCCAGCATTCTTCTACACATGGTGGGCAGGTCGGCAAGTCGGCACTTCTCATATGCCAGCCTTCTTCTGCACATGGTAGGCAGGTCGTCAAAACGGCACTTCTCGTCTGCCAGCCTTCTTCTACACATGATAGGCAGGTCGGCAAGTCGGCACTTCTCCTCTGCCACCCTTATTCTACACATGGTAGGCAGGTCGACAAGTCGGCACTTCTCATCTAACTGCCTTCTTCTAAACATGGTAGGCAGGTCGGCAGGTTGACACTTCTCGTCTTATCTGTCTGTCTTCTTCTACACCTGGTAGGAAGTTCGGCAAATTGGCACTTCTCATCTGACAGCATTTTTTTACACATGGTGGGCAGGTCGGCAAGTCGGCACTTCTCATCTGTCAGCCTTTTTCTACACATGGTAGGCAGGTCGGCAGGTTGGCAGTTCTCTTCTCATCTGCCAGCCTTCTTCTACACATGATAGGCAGGTCGGCAAGTCGGCACTTCTCCTCTGCCACCCTTATTCTACACATGGTAGGCAGGTCGACAAGTCGGCACTTCTCATCTAACTGCCTTCTTCTAAACATGGTAGGCAGGTCGGCAGGTTGACACTTCTCGTCTTATCTGTCTGTCTTCTTCTACACCTGGTAGGAAGTTCGGCAAGTTGGCACTTCTCATCTGCCAGCCTTCTTCTACACATGGTAGGCAGGTCGGCAAGTCAGCACTTCTCATCTGCCAGCCTTCTTCTACACATGGTAGGCAGGTCGGCAAGTCAGCACTTCTCATCTGCCAGCCTTCTTCTACACATGGTAGGCAGGTCGGCACTTCTCATCTGCAAGCCTTCTTCTACACATGGTAGGCAGGTCGACAAGTCAGCACTTCTCATCTGCCAGCCTTCTTCTACCCATGGTCGGCAGATCGGCACTTCTCATCTGCAAGCCTTCTTCTACACATGGTAGGCAGGTCGGCAAGTCGGCACTTCTCATCTTCCAGCCTCCTTCTACCCATGGTCGGCAGGTCGGCAAGCCGGCACTTCTCACCTGCCAGCCTCCTTCTACACCTGGCCACAGAATCTAACACTTTCACTGACAATAATTTATTTACCCTCAATAAATTCAGCTGAACTGGGCCACGAAACTGCATACCAGAGCTTCAGCGTGACAGCAGACAGCGTTAACTACAACACAAGGGTCCCCTCTTACGTAGTAAAGCAAGCAGACCGACACTTATATGCCTATGTGCCTGAGTGCTTCTACACTCGGTAGGCAGTTCGACAGGTCAGCTCTTTTCTTTTCTTTTTCTTTGTGGTATCTTCTACACCTGGTAGGAAGGTCGGCAAGTTGGCACTTCTCATCTGCCAGCATTTTTTTACACATGGTGGGCAGGTCGGCAAGTCGGCACTTCTCATCTGTCAGCCTTTTTCTACACATGGTAGGCAGGTCGGCAGGTTGGCAGTTCTCTTCTCATCTGCCAGCCTTCTTCTACACATGGTAGGCAGGTCGGCAGGTTGGCACTTCTCTTCTGCCAGCCTCCTTGTACACATGGTAGGCAGGTCGGCAAGTCAGCACTTCTCATCTGCCAGCCTTCTTCTACACATGGTAGGCAGGTCGGCACTTCTCATCTGTCAGCCTTTTTCTACACATGGTAGGCAGGTCGGCAGGTTGGCACTTCTCTTCTCATCTGCCAGCCTTCTTCTACACATGGTAGGCAAGTCGGCAAGTTAGCACTTCTCATCTGCCAGCCTTCTTCTACCCATGGTAGGCAAGTCGGCAAGTTAGCACTTCTCATCTGCCAGCCTCCTTCTACACCTGGCCACAGAATCTAACACTTTCACTGACAATAATTTATTTACCCTCAATAAATTCAGCTGAACTGGGCCACGAAACTGCATACCAGAGCTTCAGCGTGACAGCAGACAGCGTTAACTACAACACAAGGGTCCCCTCTTACGTAGTAAAGCAAGCAGTCCGACACTTTATATGTGCCTGAGTGCTTCTACACTCGGTAGGCAGTTCGACAGGTCAGCTCTTTATACGTATTTGCCTGCATGCGTCTACACTGGGTAGGCATGTCGGCAGGTCGGCACTTTATACCTATGTACCTGCCTGCGTCTACACTGGGCAGGCAGGTCGGCACTTTTTACGTACGGTATGTGCCTGCCTGCGTCTACACTGGGTAGACTTAAAGGGACCCCTTGGGATGAGACATTTTCAATGTTGTCAATTTTGAAAATTCAATTTATTTGAAGCTATATAGCCTACTGATCTTAGCTAAAAATACGAAAAAGTCAAAATACAATTTCAAAGCACCGAAAAAGAGCGAAATAGTTGTATTTTCAGGTCATATATTGCCATGTAAACAAAACAAAGCAGCAATATTCAGCACTTTACATCACATATTCCCACGTATCAGACGGTAAGATCAGAGCAGTCGCCGCTAATTGGTGTCTCATAGTCAGGACACGGGAGGACACACCTGCAGCACTGATTGTCTACCCAACGCTGGTCCGATGCCATCAGCATGTGGCCCAATGCTGTGAAAACATTCAATCGTCCTTCAGGTATACAAATAGTTTGTTTGGGTTACTTTTGGTTTCATAGAAATGTTGATTGAAAATATTTGTAAAAATATGAAAATTCTGAAAAAATTAAAAACATGATCCGTGAGATACACTACTTCAGTGCGGAATTAAAAACGAAAATTGATGTCATCCCAAGGGGCTGCTTCACTTTTTATCTCTATTTTGACAGCACTGAAGTGCGGTTCTGTGGAAGAGATTGGGCAGATCTTGCTGTCAAAAAGCTACGATACTTGTCAATTAGATTGAAATGTAGATGTGAATATTTTTACAAAATTATAAAAAAAAGTGTCTTTGTGTGATTCTCTCAATATATAAATGCTATCGAATCGAATATAGCCATATGCAGAATCATAGTGTTGTATATGACTCACATATTAAGAGTAGTAAAATGTTATGATATAATATGATATGATAAAATCTTTTCTATAACGTGGTATCCTGAACATAGGCAGATCAGGACGCTTCTCGGTCATCACATTTAAGAATAAAAGTCCTCAAAGATATTGTGTGATTATGTCGGCTATTATCGCCTGTCTGGAGGAACTATAAGTTGACTATAAGTTGAAAATCAGAATCCGTATTCTCGTACAAGTTACGATATATTGTAGGCTTCGGATTGGTCGAGATGGGCATCTCGACCAATCCGAAGCCTACAATATCTCGCAACTTGTACGATAATACAGGCCCATGCAGTCAGACATCACGTGACACAGATGTTGGAAACAACAAGGAGCTAACTGAAAATACCACATTGTAAACAGTATTATTATAACCCTTAAAGCGCTGAATTATTTTTGTTTTAACCATGAAGAACAAAGGGTTTTTTTCAATAGGAAACCATCAAAAATATCTTAGTTAGCTCTTTCCGCTTCATTTTAAATACCTATGCTATGGTTCTACGTCCTTTATAAATTATTTGACTCGTACAGTGCAGGGATTAACTTTAGACGTCAGAAACGGACGTGTACAGACGTCAGATTCAGACGTCTGTAGATCTGATGTCTACAGACGTCAGGCTCGGACGTCTAAAATCGATCCCCGAACTGTAAGAGTTAAGTTAGCACGTTGTTGCTCGAGAAAGCGAAAACCTACTTAGCACCTTGTTACCATAGTCAGGGCTCATTTTTCAAAAAGAGGCATTCTTAACGTTTGTAAGGCATTTCTTAGTAGAATTTGTCATGCAGTTGTTTTCACACAATCTGGATATGCCGATTCCAAATCTGCCCCATGCCAAGCTCTATTTTTAGTTTTTCCCTTTCAAAATTGCAAAGCAAAATGGCCGCCAAAATAGCAGATAAATCTCAATTATCATGATTATACATCATGTTTGGGTGCACAGCGGACATACAAACTTGACTTTCGTGTTCAAAATAACATTTTTTGTTTTGAGGAATTTTATGTTCTAAGACCTGATCAACTATCACGCAAAAAATCCAAGATGGCCGCCAATAATACAAAAAGTACTATAACGTTTTTCTAAAAGTCATAAAGGGCTGTTTTTGGTGGCTAAATATAGGTTTTTAATACTAATAAATCTAGTACAATACAATAATAACCTCTAATATATTACCTCTAATATATTACATGTGGTTTCAGGGAAAAATCCAAGATGGCCGCCAATTATACATCAAGTACTATAACCATTTTTCTAAATGTCGTAGGTAGGTATTTTTGGCGCTTAAATAGTATTCTGATACAAAAAAATACACAGCATAAAAAACTCAACTTCCATGTTACATGTAGTTACGGTGAATGCAAAAAAAAGATTATTTAAAAACAACACATTAACTATGAGGAAATTGCACAGAAATAGCATGTGTTACTTTCATCACTGTAGCTACATAGGCTTGCTGTGTATATCTCAGATTTGCATGAATGCCATCATCTTGCATAATGATAATGCTAGAATAGTCACCCTCATCAATATATTGGTCATATATTTGTGCAGCTTCGGAATTGATGTAGCGACTTCTTGATAGGACACCATTGGCTACTTTCTCGTGGTCCTAATTCATACTTAATCAAACTAAATGTGATAGTTATTCAGTTTGAGCATGAAGCTTTTACACGAGAACTAGAACTTTGCAGTTGTCCACAAATGAAGCTCCAACCACAATCGCATAGATGTTTAAAATTGTTATCTGGCCAGAGCTGTATTTATTGCTAAACAGGCCTAAAATACAACGGAAACAATATCCACTTTTTGTGGTAGGGGTTATTGACGAAGAGGATACATTGAAATACTCAAATTGGCTTAAGTTCTAGTTCTGGGTGTTTATAAATTAATTTAAATGTCTTTCTTCTAGAATTGATGTGCTGGTGTTGTGGAAGCCATTGAGACGGTTGAATGGTACGATACATATCACCAGTTCTAGGTTTACACAGCTAGGCATTGCTATGATGAGAACGTTTCGAAAGCAGAATGAGCAAGTTTACATCAGCTCCTACGACTACCACATTGTCAGTATCTGACAGTTTGATTGCCGTAACTAGATGCAAGTGTTTACCATGTAAACACCCAAGAAGCCTCCCCCTCCCACTTTTCAAATGAGAGTTATACATTAATTATAATTTTTTTCAGATAATCAATTTGTACATGTAATTATCAAGTAATATTATGAGGCAAAGGCTAGCAGCTTTAGGCTAGGGTGATAAGGTTTTAATTTGACGAAAAAAGACTAAAGATGGCCGCAATGACCCGGATATTTTCCCAAACTTTTTGAAAAATTAATGCAGTCTAGGAAATACTACTACTATGCACTATGTTGAATATTGAGTATATCGGATGAGTGGCTTTGAAGTTATCAGGGTGACAAGGTCCTAAATTGAAGAGAAAATATTAAAGATGGCCGTCATGACCCAAATATTCTCCCGAATTTTCTGAAAAATTGATGCAGGCTAGGAATTATAACTACTATGCAGTATTTTAAATATTGAGTATATCGGATAAGCCGCTTTGAAGTTATCAGTGTGACAAGGTCCTAATTTGACGAAAAAAGATTAAAGATGGCCGCCATGACCAGAATATCTCCCCGAACATTCTGAAAAATTGATGCAGCCTAGGAATTGATATTTGCATCCAGTATGTTGAAAACCAAATGAATTGAAAAAGCGGTTTTGTAGATATCAGGGTGACATGGATGAGAGGCGGTTTCCATGCGTGGCGCCGCCGCCCGGACGCGCCGCCGCCCGCACGCACCGGCGGACGAAACCGTACAAAAACTAAAAGCCTCCCCCCATCATGTACCTCGGTATTTCTCACACTTAAATACCACATGTACCAGTGTTCATTGAATGTTCGTTGAATGGCATTGTTTTTTTTTACCAAAAGTGGTGAATTTGAACATTGAACTGAAACTGTATTGCCCTCCTCCCTGATTCTGTACTTTATCTGTTATATATTCATCTGCGATAACATCGCAGTGTGTATGGAAATGTTTTTGATGTGGGATACATGTGTCTTGCATGGATTATTAGATGATCAATGTTTATTACAAAAGGATATAATAGATAAGTAATAAATACTCTGTATGAATGATAATTAATCTACTATGTCTGGAGGAGACATATAGTTATTATGCACCTTAATATCTTCACGTCCATCATATGATTTTATCACTTTATATATGGTAAGACTTATTGTCTTTAACATTGATACCTCTCCCTGGGTTGGGTTTAATGACCACAGACTCCCTAGAACTGGCTGGCCGCGAGTCAACAGACAGCACCGACCAGTTAATCCCCATGTGCAGAGACAAAGTACGACCCTCCACCTCGCCCAGTCTGCTCACCCTCCTGAGCTGATTGACTTCTCTAAAGACGAGATATATTAATTATTAGTATCTGTATATACCGTCACATTTGTCATCTCCAAAAATACCCTGTATATTTCTACCCGCTTACTTTGTAAACAAGCAGGTTTTACTCAAGAAATATACTTTCAGGCTCGTCCTCACAGCTGAATTAATAGCTTATTAAAAATTCTACTTCTCATTTTATTTTCATTGTGTCTATCATATTTTAAATATTAATATTCATTGCAATTCCTTCACCAGACCATTCTTGCACTGCTCAGCTCAAAAAGAACACGCTATATTCCTTTTGTCGTGTATATTTTTCTGTAAATATAAATATGTAAATTATATATATATTGTGTACCCACACAGGCTGACTTGTAATGGTCGACTTTGAAACACCCCGAATAATTACTGTCCCCATTAAATTATATATGTTTAGGTTTATTAATATTCATACTGTGAAGCTACCAAATACTTTCCAAATAATTACCTCGGCTCTTTTCTACACGAGAACCCAGAAAATAACGAGGCGTTGCACCGGCGCTGTGACATTTTCTGTGACGTTGGTGTAACATTGGCTCGACTTTGGGTAGCCTTTTCGTGTTTTATGGGTTCAGCAATACTATTATATATACTTTGAAATTATTTGCCCCGGTAACATTTTATTCCAACACTCACTCCTCTCTGTCTCGCACTGATAACAATTTTGCAATGTATACACACCCATATCTTAATACGTGTGTGTTTTTTGTACACCCACTATTATTATATGTGCCACAGTTTGTGTGTCACAATGGACCTGTGACCAGTTTGATTTTCTTTTTCTTCATTTTTTCTTTCCGCAATTTTATGCGTGTGTATTTTTGTTATTTTGACATACTACTTGTACCTATATTTTGCTCCTTGAATAACCTCCTAAATGACAGAATTGATATTTATATTGGTAAACGGCACGGTATAATAATAATTGCAAAAATAATAATAAATGTCAGTGACTGAAGATATGCTATCGAATTACGGAGGTTTTGATGAAAATTCTTTAAATAATATTATTGCGCCAGACGGCAATATTAATGAGGATGATAACAATGATTTATATGATTTGATCAGACATTCTTTCTATTATTCAGATGAACAAATTCTATCGCACCTAAGAGAGAGAAGGCAAAATTTCTCAATCTTAAGTATGAATATAGCTTCTTTAAATAAAAAATTTGATCAACTAGAAATATATGTAGAATTATTGAAAACCCATAACTGTGAGTTCAGTATAATTAGTTTACAGGAAAGCTGGCTGTCCGATATCTCAGACACTTCATTATTTCAATTAGACGGGTATACTATGTTATCGCAAGGTAAAATATGTAGCGGTCATGGCGGCCTCGTAATATATATCAGCACTCGTTTCAATTATAAGCATTTATCACTTTATAAGAAATCTGATATCTGGGAAGGACAATTTATAGAAATATCGGGCAGCCAGCTGGAACGTAATATTATAATAGGCAACATTTATAGACCACCGAGAGATACAAATGCAAATTATCATACATTTATCGAAGAACTTAATCCTATTTTTGAATTCGTTAATAATAAAAATTGTGAATGCTCTATTTTAGGTGATTTTAACATAGATCTTCTTAAAACAAACGAGAGACCAATATTCAGTGAATATTTAGATAAAAATATATCACACAATTTTTTTCCTAAAATAACTTTACCTACTAGATTTTCTCTCAGAAGGGGTGCTCTGATTGATAATGCTTTGTGTAAATGCATTGCTAATATATCTGATGCCACAGCAGGTATTGTATCTCATACCCTTTCTGATCACCACCCTTATTTTATTACATTCAAGTCAATCCGAGCACCCCCCGAAAAACCAAAGTTCATATTCAAAAAAACAACTGATCCAGTATCTGTTCAAAAATTTGTTAATGCTGTTGCTGAAGCGAATATCTACAATTTAATTAATCTAAACCCTGTAGGTGATCCAAATCAAAACTACAATATAATTAGTGACAAACTTCAAGAGAAATATGAAAAACATCTCCCAGCCAAGTTAGTCAAGTATAACAAACACATACATAAAAATACCAAATGGATTACTGCTGGAATTATAAGGTCAATAAAATTCAGAGATAGCCTAAACCATAGACTAAAGACAACCCCCCGCAATACCATTTTATATCAAACTGTTAAACATAATATTAGTTCTTATAACAAGATACTACAGAAACTAATACGAAATGCGAAGAAGACATATTATTACTCATGTTTCACTAAATATAAAAATGACTTAAAAAAGACTTGGATAACTATAAAAGACATATTGAACAAAAAAAGTAATAATAAACATAATTTTCCTGAACACTTTAAAATAGATGGGGGTACTGTTTCCGATAAAGAGACGATCGCAAATAAGTTTAATCTATTTTTCTGTAACATTGGGCTCAATGTAGTAAATAACATAGGTAATATAGAGCATGGCTCATTCAAAAATTATTTGAATAAACCGTGTTCTGACGTATTGAACTTTAAACCTGTTGAAGAAGCCGATGTAATAAAAATAATCGACAACCTTTCCTCAAAAAATAGCTGTGGTATTGATAAGATTACTACAAAACTACTACAAACAATCACGCCATATATCACAAAGTCAATAGCATTTATTATAAATCAATCTCTTGCAAGTGGAGTTTTTCCAGACAAGTTAAAAATCGCGAAAATTGTCCCGATATTTAAGAAAAATGACCCAACACTTTTGGACAATTACCGTCCCATATCACTACTTCCGGTTTTTTCTAAAATATTTGAGCGTGTCATCTTTGACCAATTACATAATCACTTTAATCTGCACAATTTGTACTTTGAAAGTCAATACGGTTTTAGAAAAAAACATTCTACAGAATCTGCAGTTTTAGAACTTGTAGACAAAACCATAAAACATATGGACTCAGGTGACGTGCCAATCTCAATTTTCCTAGATCTTTCAAAAGCGTTTGATACTCTCGATCATGATATACTTTTGGACAAATTAAGCTATTATGGGGTAAAAGAAACTACTTTATCACTTTTTAAAAGTTATCTATCAAACCGCAAGCAATATGTGGAATATTTAAATACAACATCTAATTTTGCAGACATAAAAACAGGAGTGCCACAAGGCTCAATTTTAGGTCCATTACTTTTCATCATCTATATAAATGACTTCCCTTCAGCAAGCACAATTTTTAGTTTAATAATGTATGCAGACGACACAACTCTTTGTAGCACGCTCAATGCTTTTAAACCTAAATCACAAAATGAAACCCTTAATGGTAATATAAATAAGGAACTATGTAAGATTGATAAATGGCTCAAATTAAATAAACTTTCTCTAAATACAACTAAATCTAAATTTATTATATTTCATATGCCACAAAAAAGAGTAGAAATACCAATAATAAATATAAATAATGTTAACATAGAATGTGTAGCTAATTTTGACTTTTTGGGAGTTACGATTGATAAAAAGTTAAGTTGGAATGGTCATACAGACAAAATATCTCTCAAGTTATCTAGATGTGTTGGTATCCTAAATAAATTGAAACGCTTCCTTCCTCAGCACATTCTCTTAACTATTTATAATTCTATGTTTCTTCCGCACATTAACTATTGTATTCTGGCATGGGGATATAACCATCAAAGAATACTTAAAATACAAAAGAAAGTAGTCAGAATAATTTCATTGAGTAAATATAATGCCCATACTGATCCCCTATTCAAACATTTGAAGCTTCTTAAAATGAAAGATATACATCAAATACAACAACTCAAATTTTATCACAAGTTAATTAATAATCAAACCCCCAAATACTTTACTTCATTGGATCCCGTTTTTAATTTTGAAAACCATGAACATAATACAAGACGGAGAAACTATATAACACATAGAGTTAGACGTGAATATGCGAATCTTTGTGTTCGCAACAGTTTACCATATTTATTAAATAATACTGATCAAATCATACTAAATAAAACTACAACTCACAGCCTACACGGTTTTGCAATATATATATAAAATAGCATTTTGAATACTTATAAAGATGAATGTAATATTGATAACTGTTATATTTGTCTGGACAGGCCTCTATAATTTTGCCCCACATGTTTTCCCGACACACAGTCTTGTTCGCTCTGCATTGGATCGGTGCTGGTCCACTGTCAATGACACTGGCCCTGCGTTGGGCCAGCGCGGAGTGAACGAGTCTTCTTACAGGTATTTATTTAGTCATTGCCTCCGTAATTCGACTTACCATGCATGCCCAGCGAACATGTTACGTTGGTCGGTGCTGGTGTTGGTCCAGGGTCAGTGACCCCTGGCCCAACATCGGACCGGTTTGGTATAGCGTCTCGTGTTTGCTGGTCTGTGCTTTCATAGCCCAGCAGACACGACACGTTGACCCGTCTACGACGCCGGGCCAGCATTGGCTCAGCGCTAGGTCAACGTGTCGTGTTTGCTGGGTCTGTAGCTACGATACATACACGTGTCATTATAAAACCAATATTGCTCTTCTGATTACTGTCAAATCTATTCTATACCGTTAAATGGTTAATTACCGTTCAATTTTTATTATTATATATTATTTTTGTAAACGCAAAGAGAAAATATATATTGTATCTTTAAGTTTTCTAAAGGGTGGCCCTCCTGTCAGCGGTCATTTACTGACCTTAAGGAGAGTCTCCCTGACCACTTGTATACCAAACACATTGTATGAAATATGTATATAATATCTAGGTCAAATAAAACATTTCTGATTCTGATTCTGATTCCTGCAAAATAGGGTGGTCGCGCCCGTACCACTTCAAGACACAACTGAACCTGTTGAGTTATTGTATATTATGTGAGAGTGAGAGCTTATATCTGATTAGAAGCATGCATGACCAGAACCTACTGATTCCTCATACATTCTACCATATCACGACCACATCTAGAAAGTTTCTGTATTTATGTTAATCTTCATAAAAACATCCTGATCGTGCTACGAACTATATTATTGCCTCAATTACCACATATTCTGCATTATATCTTGTTGCACTAGTGTACCCAATAATCTTTGGTGACTTGTTCATGACACTCTATAGCTTTAGTTGTCAAGACTAGGTTAGTTACTAACATCTTCTGAAGATGGTGTATGTTCATACTATATTTATAAAATAAATTCATCGTCAGTATTTTCAACATTACCCTAGCGTGTCCTCGCCCATCAATCTCATATGCCCAAAACATATATAAGTGAACTTCTGCACCAAATTACATATTTCCGATATCGTGTAACTGTATTTTAGCATAGTTATTGATGGTGATATCATATTTCTCATTCAAGTTAGGGGAGTAGAAATATGTGTAGCCTACATTACGGTTTTGTGTGGATCTCTAAGCCGATGGTTGGGACTTTATTCGTTCAATTATGTCTGAAACTGTGTTATCAGCGCATTACCAGGCTTTTGTACAGTATCTATTCTGATCAAAAATATTAAAATTAGGATGATACTATTATCATGATTATGTAAATTGTCGATCCGATTGAGTAAATAATTTTTATGTGATGTGCACTTTTTAACCAGCACAATATACCTAGTTACTGGAATCATAAATTGTTCAATTTAAACGACTTCCTGTCTCAATAAGAACGGAACATGTATATGTGTCATTAAATTTAAATTATTGCTTTCTTCCTTACGGTACTGTAGAAACACGATGTAGGTGGATATCACATGGGCCACATACTGATAGGCCTAGAACAGATATATGGTGAGCGATAGGTTATCTAGTGCCGGACAGTGATCAACAATCATAAAATATTTTTTGTCAATATTCTAAACATTTTTACAACATGCCGGCTATTACGTTTGTTTCCCTCGGCTTCTAAATGTGGAATAATGACTTCATTAAATAAATCATTATTATTACACTGGCCTACGATGTGTCGCTTTCCTAGCGCAACATTGTTTTTTCTCCCATAAATTTGTGAAATATTGATAATAGATCTTATCACGGCTCTGAATTGGTTTTCCGGATGTGAGAAACCTATATGTAGACACCAAAAACACATCTCCATGTTATTTGGAAGCAAAGTTATAGCACATTGCATTGCAGTGGCGGCCATTTTGGATTTGTCCTCTAGCGGCAAACACATAAGACGAAATTCAGTGTACTTTAAGTATGTTGCTCAGGTGGATTTTAATACACCGAAATGATGTTTTTATGTTCATTGTAAGCCAAGCCGTGATGTAAAATTGTGACATTTTCACTAATTTTGGCGGCCATTTTGTTTTTGAATTTTGAGTAGGAAAAACACAAAATATAGCTTGGCATGGGGCAGATTTGGAATCAGCTTTCCCAAATTGTGTAAGAACAACTGCATGCCAAATTCTACTAAAAAATGCCTTACAAAGTCAGAAATTTCGAAAATGGGCCCTGACTACCACAGACAGACGTTATATTGTTATTTAAATTACACGACACAAATTCATCAAAGTTCAAAGTTTATTAGATATATATTAACCCTTTAAGCTCTGAGCTCGATTATAACGATTTCAATATTTTATATATATAATATATAATTTTAATTTATTATATATATATATATATATGACATAAACATTGATGTTCAATAAATAGGAATTGTCAGATTGTTTAGGGTTTAATCTGGCGCTGCAATCCGCTGATTTCAGGCTGCTGTAGGGCCTACTGGTGGAATGATCTGTACTTGATTTGAAAATGCGAGGCGGGTGGTTTCAAATAATACAATTATTCTAATAATGGTCACAAAGTGATTTTACTGCGGTCAGTGATAAAATTGTGTGTCCGATATGCTATCTACTCTTCTGCTGAGGTGTTTGTTTCTATGTGTCGTCATTTGAAGCTGGAATTGCTGACGCAATTTCCAGCTTCAAATGACGTAAAATATATATATTTATGAAAAAAAACAACATCTCAAATTAGTTTTATTTGAGTTACTGACCATCTAACACAAACTATTTTATTAAATTATGTGACATTGTATTTACTTTACATATATACGGTCCTAGCAGCAAAAGGGTTGATTTTCAAGTCCGAGGGGTTCTCTGATTCTTCTGATCCGCGCCGTGTGTGCTTTCAAGATTGTGGCAAGGGTTTTTAGATGTCATGCTTTGCGGAGTCATCCACATTCGCATTCATCAGATCCACTATCCTTCCACCAGCGCTCGCCAGTGGCTCTGATTGATTGCACTGTAGAATGTGTTCTGTTGGAGATATTCTTGAGCTTGACCCAATTTTCCGGCTGGCCAATCACCACATGTTAAAAAAGTATATCTTCGACTTTGTAAACAAGATTTAAACAATACACTGACTCGTCATGTGGCTGTCAAACTGTTTCTGCATGAGTGACACGTGGAAGGATGGACGATGATAGGGCAAGTTGATCGGTGATTGGCCAACGTAATGTCACATTTGACACAGTTGGAAGGAGTCAAACTCGAGGTCACCAGACACCAGTTTTTGAAGGCATGCTAGAATGCAGCAATTATAGAAGATATTGTCAAAGCTCTGTGGCAGGGCCATGCAGCTACCTGTACTAGTCTGACCCTGAGAAAGAGGCTGAGTCATCCATGAATGAGGCAGTCTCACGGGCCGATCAGACGCAAGGTACATGTAGAATGGTCCATGTGTTATCCACGTGTAACCAATCAAGAATCAAATCAGCCTATCACATGGCAAATTCAGCCAATCCCCTGCCGTCACTCAGTTCTTATGACGTAACACGTAATCCGCCTAACTAACCCAACAAATCACTGTTATTGGGAATAAATTAGTGTTCCTGACACCAAGACTCGCAAATGGTTTATGATAAATTAAACAATTGTGAGTAATTTCAGCTACTTGAAGTTTTGAATCGCGATGGTGAGACACATCTTCAAGTGGGTGAATATTTAAATTAGGTGACTAATTAGCGGGTAATTTAAAGGGGCTGAACGATGTCTACCTAATTTCTTTACATGACCTGAATTTTAAATTTGAATTATCAGTTGAGCGAGATATTTACTGTGCTTTATTACCATCAAAGGAAAATATTGGCAGTTAAGCAATATTGATGATATACACGCGGTGTTCATTTGAGCGCTGTACTGTAGGATACAGCCCAGTTTCAACGCATATGGTGTGAACACACCTTATTTATTTATGTGCGGTATTTTTCATATCACACAAAATATAAACAACGCTTGTATTCTCACAAGATCAAATAGGTAGGCTAAACAGGACTACCATCGATTGTCACTCAAACCACAGTCCAGTGTGATATGGGCTGATACCGATATACGTCTCATAGTGAAAATCACTGCACATGATATGTGCTGATACCGATACACGTCACACAGTAAAAAAACACTCTACGGATACCGTTATACGTTTCATAGTGAAAACCACAGCACAGAGTGTGATATGGGCTGATACCGATATACGTCTCATAGTGAAGACCACAGCACAAAATGTGACATATGTCATAGGCTGATACCGATAATATACGTCTCATAGTGAAAACCACTGCACAGACTGTGATTTAGGCTGATACCGATATACGTTGATTAGTGAAAACCATGGCACAAGGTGTGATATGGGCTGATACCGATATACACCTCATAGTGAAAACCACTGCACAGATTGTGATATGGGCTGATACCGATATACGTCTAATAGTGAAAACCATGGCACAGAGTGTGATATAGCTTGTGATCGGGGTCAGATTTACAGGTGTTCTTTCTTCTGTGCGCTCTCCTCTCCGTCTACCCGGAGCCAGTTGGACCCTTTGGACCAGTTTCACCACGTTCACCAGGTTCACCAATAGGACCAGGCTGGATAATATGTAAAAGAAAAAGATCAGTTATCACTGTTTCAGTAAAAAAAATCCAGAAATATACATCTCACATTATTATTATTATAGATTACAGAACGGTGACAATACATGGATCACTCCTAATGCTTATAAAACTCTGATCTTGACATTGAAAGCTATGCAATTCATTTGTGAAAAAACGTGATTAAACGACAAAGCATATTACAAACACATGTAAGAAATAAAGCCCTTACATGTAAGAAATAAAGCCCTCACGTGTAGGAAATAAAGTCCTCAAATGTAGGAAATAAAGTACTCACATGTAAGAAATAAAACCCTCACAAGTAGGCAAAAAAGCCCTCACATGTAGGAAATAAAGTCCTCACATGAAAGAAATATTTTTAGCCCTCATATGTAGGAAATAAAGCCCTCACATGTAGGGAATAAAGTCCTCAAATGTAGAAAATAAAGCCCTCACATACAAGAAATAAAGCCCTCACATGTAGGAAAAAAGCCCACACATGTAGAAAATAAAACCCTCACAAGTAGGAAAAAAAACCCTCACGTGTAGGAAATAAAACCCTCGTGTGTAGGAAATAAAACCCTCGTGTGTAGGACATAAAGCCCTTCATCGTAGGAAATAAAGCCCTCACATGCAGGAAATAAAGCCCTCAAATATAGGAAAGAAAACCCTCACATATAGGAAAAAAAGCCCTCACATGCATGAAATAAAGCCCTCGCATGTAGGAAATAAAGCCCTCATGTGTAGGAAATAACGCCATCAAATGAAGGTAATAAAACCCTCACATGTAGGAAATAAAAGCCTTGACATGTAGGAAATAAAACCGTACCTCGTAGGAAATAAAGGCCTCACATGTAGAAAATAAAACCCTCCCTCGTAGGAAATAGAGCCCTGAAATGTAGTAAATAAAGCCCTCACATGTAAGAAATAAAGCCCTCACGTGTAGGAAATAAAGGCCTGACATTTAAGAAATAAAGGCCTGACATGTAGGAAATAAAATCTCACCTGAATTGTTGCTGTTTCCCGATCATTTTAAGCTGGATTTCTAACACAACTTTCAGCTTCTAATAACGAAAAATACATAGATTGGAAGGGTATTTCCCCTGGTCGGGCAGGGGGAATACCGTTCCTATATATGTATGTTTCATGCATTTTAAGCTGGAATTGCTAACACAACTTTCAGCTTCTAATAACGGAAAGATCTATTTTTTAAATACACATCTTCTAAATTGAATTATCTGACTAACTGAGCATCCAGCAGAAACTGTATCATCCATTTCAGGACATATAATCTGGTTAAAATCTGTTTGATACGGTATGTATACGGGCCTAGCAGGAAAAGGGTTAATGAAGTGAGACTCACTGGAGGGCAAGTAACAGGTCCTGTCAACAGCTGACGCTCGGACACGGACAATGCTGATGAAAGCTTAGAGTAGTCACCACAAGAGAAATGCCATCTGACGTGCCCGCCATCATATCCTGCAAATATATCATACAATTAGAGTTAGGATCCGATGTGAATTTGATTGGCCTCACCACATAAATAAATACATTTAGGTGAGAAACAATATTTTTACACATGTGAGCCTGACCCTCTTCTTAATTAACTTTGAACTCTTATAATAGAAATACAGTATTGCTATTACAATGTGTCAGATAAGATACGCATTAACTATCGTCGACCTCGGCTTCGACACATTGCGATTACAATAAATTATTCTATCATTATATAGCACTACTTATTTGATACTCCGTCCGTATTGGGTACGGGGATCGACTTTAGACGTCAGAATCTGACGTCTTATGTCGATCCCCGTACTGCAAGGTTTAAAACCACAGTGACTGAAAACATCAAGTGTTCGGATTATTTTTTTCAAAATGTAGTCATAGGAAACACTTTGATATATGTACGTAGAAATTTTGTTAACTTACCCATGACGAGATAGAATCCATTGACAGTGAACGCTACCCCACAGGCAGCACTACTTCCTGAAGTTCTCAGCGCGAAAGACGTACCAATAGTATCAGTCCCCTAAAATAAAATAATAAATAGACTTCAATATAATATAGCCCCCCCCCCCCTACACTGAAATATAACAATCAATAAACTTCTATATAATTGAAATTTTGCCTGCCTGCCTGCCTGCCTGATTTAAATAATTTATATTGTATATCGTATGGTAAAATAAATATACATTCTTCTTCTTCACTTATAAGCTCCTTACCTTGTACACGGAGACTACTTGTACTTGGTAATAACGATACCAACCAGCAGCATCATGGCTAAGTACTTTAACCAGCAACACTAAAACACACCATTATGCAAACATTAAACATCGGCATTATTTATTATGCAAAATCCAGTCCTTATAGTAGAATAGGCATATTATACTGTTTGAGGTTCGTATCTGCCAGCACGGGCGGGGGCCCTAGGGTAGTGGTTAGCACAGCTGCCTTTCACGCCAGAGCCCGGGGTTCGGTTCCCGGTCTCGGCGGTTTGAACGAAACAAAATTGTTTCTTCCCCATCCACGTGTGAAAGTTAGTATTGTGGGGAGCCTCCGTGACCGAGAGGTAGCGTACTCGGCCTCAGACCGCCAGGGCTCGAATTTCGAATCCTGTGTCTGGAGGACAGTGTCATCTCAATCATCTCACCATCCTCAGGAGGTTCTCCTGGCCCAGTATAGCCTATATGTGCACAAAGGTGGCCTAAAGCCCGATTCATTTCATTTTTATCTGCCAGCACAATCTCAATCTTCAAATGACGAAAAAATACTGACTGACACATAAAGCGATAGTAACTACTGACAACATGATCCCTCTGATGGAAAAAATAACGTCAAGCACTCAAACACCGAGGCTATATCGGCCATCTTGATTTTATCATTGATTTTCTATTATTGGCACAGAGTAATGGAAGCAGTTGTGTCAGATTTATGAACATGTTGGGTCAACATGTTCATAAATCTGACACAACTGCTTCCATTACTCTGTGCCAATAATAGAAAATCAATGATAAAATCAAGATGGCCGATATAGCCTCGGTTTGGGTTGCACATGAAAACGGACAATTTGGTGTCAATAGACTCGCAGACCCCGAAAACCTATATATGCCAGGTTGCAAGGCATTTAAGTGAAAATAAAGACGATTTATTAAATTGATAAAACCAAAATATAGCCGACGTAGCCTCGTTTTCAGTCTCACGTGGAAACGGACAATGCTAATAGACTCGCAGACCCCGAAAACCCGTACATGTATATGGCAGGTTTCAAGGGAATTCTAAAAAAAAATTAAGTTTAAAAAAATTAGTCCCCAGGTGGCGGCCATTTAAATCTTCGGTGGAAAGCTGAAAATCAAATCAGGTCATCCCCACAACCATGGGTAACTTCACGTAAAAAAATGGGGAGATGCAATAATTATTTTCCAAGTTATCGCGTGAACAATCTTTTTTTTTTAATATTCCACCTTGACCATTGGTCTTTGACCTATGATCTTGACCTTGGGTAAAAAAATTGCTGGAGGGGTTGATTGTTTGTATGAAATATGAAAACTGCTGCACCATGTTGGTGTTGTAGCCAAAAGGCTGCGTGCGGCAGCGGCAGAGCCGTCGGCGGCGGCGGAAACGGGACAAGGGGTAAAAATGCAAATAAAAAGTACAGCAAGCCATGTCAGGAGATCTTAAAATTTGGGTATGTGGCACCGTCACAAACATATAAAAATAAACATGTTTTTCTTATTTCTTAAGAGAACATGTCAGGCTTGCCCATTTTAAAATAAAATATCCGTTAAGAATAGAAAAAGAAAATATACAGAAAAAATAAGATCGTTCATCGACATATTATTGATCTATTCGCTTATTGATTGATTGATTGAGTTTGTTGTTTTAGTGATTGTTTGCTGGATTAATCAGTTGATCAATTGGTTGATTGATTGGTTGCTGGATAAATTCGTTTATTATTTGATTGATTGATTGATTGATTGTTGATTGATTGCTTTATAAATTGATTGATTGATTGATTGATTGATTGATTGATTGATTGATTGATTGATTGATTGATTGATTAAATGATTAATTGATTGATTGATTGATTGATTGACTGGTTGATGGATTGATGGATTGTTTGATTGTTTGATTGATTGATTGATTGATTGATTGATTGATTGATTGATTGATTTATTTATTGATTTATTGATTGATTGATTAATTGATTGATTGATTGATTGATTGACTGCTTAATTGATTGATTGATTGATTGATTGATTGCTTGCTTGCTTGCTTGCTTGCTTGATTGATTGATTGATTGATTGATTGATTGATTGATTGATTGATTGATTGATTGATTGATTGATTGATTGATTGATTGATTGATTGATTGATTGATTGATTGATTGATTCATCACAATATAATTGCTTCTCATCAGAGTACAGAGCTAAGAGATGCGTATTGTGAATAGGACTAACAAGGAATGTTTAAATTATTACCTGGTGGAGAATATCACAGCAAGCAAAAGACGTTGAACCAATGCCGGATGAATTATGAGAATGTCTCAGAATAATTATACCAGATACCTTTTTTAATTTTGTCCCAGTAAACACTGGACGTTCACCCAATGTTGTTTCAACATCACACCAACACTGGTTTACCGTCCCATGTTTTCAGGGGCATAAGTTGATAAGAGAAAAACAAGAAAGTTAGGATAAAATGTAATGATATTTAACCCTTCTGCTGCTGAATTGTTTGTGAATACTTTTTAATCATTTGAAGCTGGAATTGCTGACGCAATTTCCAGCTTCAAATGATTAAAAAATAAAATTATTTAGGAAAAGATACATCTCTCAAGATGCAGTATTTGATTAACTTAGCATCCACCACAGTATATGTTACAAATATTAGTGGTATGTTTATGCTCCACTGAACTATAATATTTACATTGTGCGGAACCAAATCCTGTGGACGTTGACCATAGGTACTCAGGAGTTATAATTTATACACGTAATTATTTCATAAATCGTTATCAATCGCAGTGTGTTGTGTATTGCGCGATGATCCTTATTGTTTTTTTTCTAACTGGTGGCCTGCATGATAGCGATCAACATTGATCTTAATGCAGGTCTCCTGATCCGCACAACATATATTATAATTCATTTTTATCTTTTGGTTACATATGTATGGAGTTTTTGTTGTTGTGTGACAATAGTCCGAGTCTATTGTTAAAATATTTTTAAACTAATACATATTAATAATCACATTTTAAATGCAAAGTTTGACTTTGTGCCTGTAATCTTGGAAATCCCAAATCAGTCCATTGCGTAAGGTAATAGACGCGAGGGGAGCTTTTCAGCTATCCACCTAAACCTGGAAATCAGATTTCCATTCATTGTGAGCTCACAATAAATAAAAATCACCCAATTTTACATAATAAACAAGTATATAATATAAATCGCATCCTTGAATATGAAAGGGTGTATTTGCCACTTTGCAAAGTGGCAAATACACCTCCCCTTAATTGTAGGCAATAAAACCCTCACATGTAGTAAATGAAGCTTTCACATGTAGGAAATAAAGCCCTCACATGTAGGAAATAAAAACCTAACATGTAGGAAATAAAGCCCTCCCGCGTAGAAAATAAAGCCCTCACATGTAGGAAATAAAACCTTCACATGTAGGCAATAAAACCCTTACATGTAGGAAATAAAACCCTCACATGTAGGAAATAAAGCCCTCACATGTAGGAAATAAAACCCTCACATGTAGGAAATAAAGCCCTCTTATGTAGGAAATAAAACCCTCACATGTAGGCAATAAAACCCTCACATGTAGGAAATAAAACCCTCACATGTAGGAAATAAAGCCCTCACATGTAGGAAATAAAACCCTCACATGTAGGAAATAAAGCCCTCACATGTAGGAAATAAGGCCCTCAAATGTAGGAAATAAAACCCTCACATGTAGGCGATAAAACCCTCACATGTAGGAAAAAAAGCCTTCACATGTAGAAAATAAAGCCCTCACATGTAGGAAATAAGGCCCTCAAATGTAGGAAATAAAGCCCTCACATGTAGGAAATAAGTCCCTCACATGTAGGAAATAAAGCCCTCACATGTAGGAAATAAAACCCTGACATGTAGGAAATAAAGCCCTCACATGTAGGAAAAAAGGCCCTCACATGTAGGAAATAAAGCCCTCACATGTAGGAAATAAAGCCCTCCCTCGTAGGAAATAAAGCCCTCACATGTAGAAATAAAGCCCTCACATGTAGGAAATAAAACCCTGACATGTAGGAAAAAAAGCTATCTTATGTAGGAAATAAAGCCTCACATGTAGGAAATAAAGCCCTCACATGTAGGAAATAAAGCCCTCACATGTAGGAAATGAAGCCCTCACATGTAGGAAATAAAGTCCTCACATGTTGGAAATAAAGCCCTCACATGTAGGAAATAAAGCCCTCACATGTAGGAAATGAAGCCCTCACATGTAGGAAATAAAGTCCTCACATGTTGGAAATAAAGCCCTCACATGTAGGAAATAAAGCCCTCATATGTAGGAAATAAAGCCCTCTTATGTAGGAAATAAAACCCTCACATGTAGGAAATACAACTCTCACATGTAGGAAATAAAACCCTCACATGTAGGAAATAAAGCCCTCATATGTAGGAAATAAAGCCCTCCCTCGTAGGAAATAAAGCCCTAACACGTAGGAAATAAACCCTGCCTCGTAAGAAATAAAGCCCTCCAATGTTGGAAACAAAGCTCTCACATGTGTGAAATAAAGCCCTGACATGTAGGAAATAAAACCCTCACATGTAGGGAATAAAACCCTTCCTCGTAGGAAAAAAAACCTCCTTCGTAGGAGATAAAGCCATCACATGTAGGAAATAGAGCCCCAATATGTAGGAAAAAACCCTCCCTCGTAGGAAATAATGCCCCCACATGTAGAAAATAACACCCTCACATGTAGGAGATAAAAAACCTCCCTCGTAGGAAATAAAACCCGCGTAGGAAATAAAGCCCTCACACGTAGGAAATAAAGCCCTCACATGTAGGAAATAAAGCCCTCACGCGTAGGAAATAAAGCCCTCACATGTAGGAAATAAAAGCCTTGACATGTAGGAAATAAAGCCCTCACGAGTAAGAAATAAAGCCCTCACATGTAGAAAATAAAGCCCTCACATGTAGGAAATTAAAGCCTTGACATGTACGAAATAAAACCCTCCCTCGTAGGAAATAAAGCCATACAAATGAGTAAATAAGGCCCTCACATGTACGAAATAAAGCCCTGACATTTGAGAAATAAAGGCCTGACATGTAGGAAATAAAATCTCACCTGAATTGTTTCTGTTTCTCGATCATTTTAAGCTGGAATTGCTAACACAACTTATAGCTTCTAATAACAAAAAATACATAGATAGAAAGGGTATTTCCCCTGGTCGGGCAGGGGGAATACCCTTCCTATATATGTATGTTTCATTCATTTTAAGCTGGAATTGCTAACACAACTTTCAGCTTCTAATAACGGAAAGATCTATTTTTTAAATACACATCTTCTAAATTGAATTATCTGACTAACTGAGCATCCAGCAGAAACTGTATCATCCATTTTAGTGACATATAATCTGGTTAAAATCTGTTTGATACGGTATGTATACGGGCCTAGCAGGAAAAGGGTTAATGAAGTGAGACTCACCGGAGGGCAAGTAACAGGTCCTGTCAACAACTGACGCTCGGACACGGACAATGCTGATGAGAGCTTAGAGTAGTCACCACAAGAGAAATGCCATCTGACGTGCCCGCCATCATATCCTGCAAATATATCATACAATTAGAGTTAGGATCCGATGTGAATTTGATTGGCCTCACCACATAAATAAATACATTTAGGTGAGAAACAATATTTTTTACACATGTGAGCCTGACCCTCTTCTTAATTAGCTTCGAACTCTTATAATAGAAATAAAGTATTGCTATTACAATGAGTTAGATAAGATACACATTAACTATCGTCGACCTCGGCTTCGACACATTGCGATTACAATAAATTATTCTATAATTATATAGCACTACTTATTTGATACTCCGTCCGTATTGGGTACGGGGATTGACTTTAGACGTCAGAATCTGACGTCTTATGTGATCCCCGTACTGTAAGGTTTAAAACGACAGTGACTGAAAACATCAAGTGTTCAAATTATTTTTTTCAAAATGTAGTCATAGGAAAAACTTTGATATATGTATGTAGAAATATTGTTAACTTACCCAAGACGAGATAGAATCCATTGACAGTGAACGCTACCCCACAGGCAGCACTACTTCCTGAAGTTCTCAGCGCGAAAGACGTACCAATAGTATCAGTCCCCTAAAATAAAATAATAAATAAACTTCAATATAATATACACTGAAATATAACAATCAATAAACTTCTAAATAATTGAAATTTTCTACCTACCTACCCACCTACCTACCTACCTACCTACCTACCTACCTACCTACCTACCTACCTACCTACCTACCTACCTACCTACCTACCTACCTACCTACCTACCTACCTGCCTGCCTGCCTGCCTGCCTGCCTGCCTGCCTGCCTGCCTGCCTGCCTGCCTGCCTGCCTGCCTGCCTGCCTGCCTGCCTGCCTGCCTGCCTGCCTGCCTGCCTGCCTGCCTGCCTGCCTGCCTGCCTGCCTGCCTGCCTGCCTGCCTGCCTGCCTGCCTGCCTGCCTGCCTGCCTGCCTGCCTGCCTGCCTGCCTGCCTGCCTGCCTGCCTGCCTGCCTGCCTGCCTGCCTGCCTGCCTGCCTGCCTGCCTGCCTGCCTGCCTGCCTGCCTGCCTGCCTGCCTGCCTGCCTGCCTGCCTGCCTGCCTGCCTGCCTGCCTGCCTGATTTAAATAATTTATATTGTATATCGTATGGTAAAATAAATATACATTCTTCTTCTCTACTTATAAGCTCCTTACCTTGTACACGGAGACTACTTCCACTTGGTGATAACGATACCAACCAGCAGCATCATGGCTAAGTACTTTAACCAGCAACACTAAAACACACCATTGTGCAAACATTAAACATCGGCATTATTTATTATGCAAAATCCAGTCCTTATAGTAGAATAGGCATATTATACTGTTTGAGGTTCGTATCAGCCAGCAAATTCTCCATCTTCAAATGACGAAAAAATACTGACTGACACATAAAGCGATCTAGTAACTACTGACAACATGATCCCTCTGATGGAAAAAACACCGTGCAAGCACTCAAACACCGAGGCTATATCTTGATTTTCTATTATTGGCATAGAGTAATGGAAGCAGTTGTGTCAGATTTATGAACATGTTGACCCAACATGTTCATAAATCTGACACAACTGCTTCCATTACTCTGTGCCAATAATAGAAAATCAATGATAAAATCAAGATGGCCGATATAGCCTCGGTTTGGGTTGCACATGAAAACGGACAATTTGGTGCCAATAGACTCGGCTGATGCAGTGACCCAACATGTCCATAAATCTGACACAACTGCTTCCATTACTCTATGCCAATAATAGAAAATCACTGATAAAATCAAGATGGCCGATATAGCCTCGGTTTGGGTTGCACACGAAAACGGACAATTTGGTGCCAATAGACACGCAGACCCCGAAAACCTATATATGCCAGGTTGCAAGGCATTTAAGTGAAAATAAAGACGATTTATTAAATTGATAAAACCAAAATATAGCCGTCGTAGCCTCGTTTTCAGTCTCACATGGAAACGGACAATGCTGATAGACTCGCAGACCCCGAAAACCCGTACATGTATATGGCAGGTTTCAAGGGAATTCTGAAAAAAATTAAGTTTAAAAAAAAATTAGTCCCCAGGTGGCGGCCATTTAAATCTTCGGTGGAAAGCTGAAAATCAAATCAGGTCATCCCCACAACCATGGGTAACTTCACGTAAAAAAAATGGGGAGATGCAATAATTATTTTCCAAGTTATCGCGTGAACAATCTTTTTTTTTTAATATTCCACCTTGACCATTGGTCTTTGACCTATGATCTTGACCTTGGGTAAAAAAAATTGCTGGAGGGGTTGAATGTTTGTATGAAATATGAAAACTGCTGCACCATGTTGGTGTTGTAGCCAAAAGGCTGCGTGCGGCAGCGGCAGAGCCGTCGGCGGCGGCGGAAACGGGACAAGGGGTAAAAATGCAAATAAAAAGTACAGCAAGCCATGTCAGGAGATCTTAAAATTTGGGCATGTGGCACCGTCACAAACTCACAATACAGAAGCGATGTGCACTTACCGTACTCCGCATCACAGTGATGCTGGTGGAATGACCTGTAGCGACATCTACAGCCATCAGATCCAGGGATGAACAGCGCTAGACACAGCGTGACAACCCCAACTACCAAAGATAACTTCCCCATAGTGGGTATCTGTAACGAAACAGTAAAGGGGGCTTTTCAAAAGCCTGTGATGTCTCAAAATATAAAATGAAATAAATGAGGGTTTGGGTCACCTTTGTGCACATATAGGCACTAAACTGAGCCAGGAGAACCTCCTGAGGATGGTGAGATGAATGAGGTGACACTGCCTTCCAGACACAGGAGTCGAAAATCGAGCCCTGGTGGTCTAAGGCCTAGCACGCTACCTCTCGGTCACGGGGGCTCACCACAATATTGCATGTTTACGAGTGAGCAGGGAAGAAATATTTTGTTTCTTTGAAATTTGAAGGGCAGAGTGGGGTTCGAACCCGCGATCTCCGACTTTTCATGCAGGCAGCTTTAACCACTGCACCAGCGTCCCCGCCCCTAAAAATATAAAACGCTCAACCACCAAACACGAGACGTTGATCCAATGCTGGCTTGATGTTGGTCAACCGTCTACGATGCTGACCCAACATCGAGCCAGCAATGGATCAACTAACGTCTGGTGTTTGCTGGGATTTTGCTCCACACAAAGTTCACATCCTCGGAAGGTTCTCCTGGCCCAGGTTAGCCTACATGTGCACAAAGGTGGCCTAAAACCCCATTCATTTATATAATATTCAATGCCACGTTTTGATTTTTTGAAGTAACCTACACTTCTAGTTTATTGCTGTCTGATATGTATATTAGTTAGAATTGTTAATGTCTCGGTCACAGCACTGAAAGAGGGAAATATTAATAATGGCCGTAGACCAAAAACATAGGTATTCAAATGTAGGGGAAAAATTATGGTGATTTCAAGTGGAATACCCTTGTTTGGTCTCCTTGGTTTGCACAAACATATTTCAGCACTGTAAGGGTGAACCTTCAAACCGCTGACATTTTTTTATAGAAACCATGGAGACCAAAGGGTTTTTTCAATTTGAAATCATCTTAAATGTCTCAGTTAGCTCTTTCCGCTTCATTTTGAATACCTGAGTTATGGGTTTACGGCCATTATAAATAGGTCTACTCTTACAGTGCGGGGATCGACTTTAGACGTCAGAATCTGACGGCTGCAGACGTAATGAATAGGAATTATTTTATCTAGTTCTACTAAAGTATAAGAAAACGAAACAAACCCTGAAAACCCAGCGAACACAAAACATTTGTATAACATTTATACAACGTCGGCCCTGCGTCTTCGAGGTTGGTCCAACATCGTATAAATGTAATACAAATGTGTTGCGTTTGCTGGGAACATACCTAATGTGATTCTCGGTCTTGGTTGGTTTCGGGCTCGGTGGATCTCGGTTCTGGTGCGGCTCGGCTCTGGTGCGTCTCGGTTCTGGTGCGTCTCGGTCGTAGTGATCTTGGTATTGTTTTTCTGCTCTGCTTTCTGTTGAGATTTCTGAAGTCTGACGTGAATGTGGTCTCCACAGCTAATGACTCTACAAGGAAAACTACAGCTAATTAAACTGCGTGATTGTGACACCCCCCCCCCCCCCTCCTCCCACAAGCTCTGAGAATTGTGTACAAGTTACGGTCAGATGATTTTGAAATGGCATCACATTACATCTACATCATTGTGAAAACTGTTGCTCGGCAAACACGACATAGATATCAATGTTGGCTTAATGTTGGGTCATCGTCTGCGACGTTGGCCCAGTATTAAGCCAGCATTGAATCAGCACCGGCTGTTTTCTACGGGGCGGGTGGAGCGTGGGTACGATTGATGGGTTTCGTGCTGGGAAGCTGTGAGATTCGTGAGCACGTCACGGTCGGTCACAATAACGAATGTTGAATCCTGTGTCAGTCCTGGACTATAGTACCTTAATGAATGAATGAAGGAATGATTGAAAGAATGAATGAATAAATGAATGAATAAATGAATAAATGAATAAATGAATGAATGAATGAATGAATGAATGAATTAATGAATGAATGAATGAAAGAGTGAATAAATGAATGAATGAATTAATGAATGAATAAACGAATGAATAAATGAATGAATGAATGAATGAATGAATTAAATAATTAAATTAATTAATAAATTAATTATTAAATTAATTAATCATTTATTGAATGAGCGAATTAACGAATGAGCGAATGAACAAACGAGCGAATAAATGAATGTATGAATGAATGAATTAACTAATGAATAAATGAATAAATGAATGAATTAATTAACTAATGAATAAATGAATGAATGAATGAATAAATAAATAAATGAATGAATGAATGTATGAATGAATGAATGAATGAATGAATGAATGAATGAATGAATGAATGAATAAATAGATAAATGAAAAAATGAATGAATGAATGAATGGAATGGAATGGAAGGAAGGAAGGAATGATTGAATGAAGAAATGAACAATTAAATGAATGGATGAATTAATGAATTAATGAATTAATGAATTAATGAATTAATGAATTAATGAATAAATAATGAATGAGCGAATCAACGAATAAGCGAATGAACGAATGAACGAATGAACGAATAAATGAATGAATAAATTAAGTAATGGATGAATGAATGAATGAATGAATGAATGAATGAATGCATGCATGAATGAATGAATGAATGAATAAATGAATGAATGAATGAATGAATGAATGAATGAATGAATAAATGAATGAATGAATGAATGAATGAATGAATGAATGAAAGAAAGAATGAATGAATGAATGAATGAATGAATGAATGAATGAATGAATGAATAAATGAATGAAATAATTATTGAATGAATGAATAAATGAATGAATGAATAAATGAATAAATAAATGAATGAATGAATGAATTAAATAATTAATAAAAAAATGAATGAAAGAATGATTGAATCGATGAAGGAATGAATGAATTATAATTAATTAATTAATAATATAAATAAATGTCTCCGATGAAATAATAGATAATGACACGATTTTGGTTTGATGTGGCCTACGTCGCAGACGGTGAGCTATAATAAGCCTATTTCCGTCCACTTAAAGCTCTGTATTGTTGACCTCGAAACATAACTTTAAATCGGTGAATCCATTTTCATAAAAATGATGAAATAGTTTTTAGGGTATTTACAAAATTTGAAATAGTTTAAAATAAATCATTTGGACCAAGGTTTTTTTCAAATTGAAATAATAATAAATGACTTAGTTTTACCTCTTTATTTGAATATCTATCGTATGGGTTATGCGTTATGGGCTGGCCATTAGAAATATTTCTTTCTTTCAGTGCGGGGGTCGACTTTAAGCGTCAGATTCTGCCGTCTAAAGTTGATCCCAGCACAGAAGTGGTTAACGCCACACATACAACTGTGTAGGTAACAAGAGAGAAAATTAAACAGGATACTCCTCCCAGTGCAGCATATAGTACAATATAATACTGTAGATCTGGTAATATTCGTGAGGTTTTAATTTTCGCGCGGATTTTCCCCCGCGAATTTAAGAATCTCGCACAATTATTATTATAATAGCGCTACGTATCATCGAAATTGATAATTCGCAAATTCTAGACTTCGTAAAATGAAATGAATCGGGCTTTAGGCCACCTTTGTGCACATATAGGCTAAACTGGGCCAGGAGAACCTCCTGAGGATGGTGAGATGATTGAGATGACACTGTCCTCCAGACACAGCATTCGAATTTCGAGCCCTGGCGGTCTGAGGCCGAGCACGCTACCTCTCGGTCACGGAGGCTCCCCGCAATACTGACTTTCACACGTGGATGGGGAAGAAATTTTTTTGTTTCTTTCAAACCGCCGAGTCCGGGAACCGAACCCCGAACTCTGGCGTGAAAGACAGCGGTGCTAACCACTACCCTAGGGCCCCCGCCCACTCTAGACTTCGTGAAAAGTCACAAAATCAGAAATTCGCGAAAATCTAAACGAGCGAAAATTACCAGATGTACAGTAGGCCCTATTCTGTGAAACTCAATGACCTTGACCTCCCTCGTTTTCACCGAACAGGCTAATACAATAAAGTATGGGGAGGGGATCTTCATAACATTGTTTTCACCAAGTGACGTCACTGCGTTTCACAGAATAAAGTATAGGGGAGGGTGTTATATAACTTTGTTTTCACCGAGTGACGTCACTGCATTTCACAGAATTTTGAAAGTGTGTGCGAAACACATATATACTGTCTGTCGTGCAAAGCCAAAAGACAGTATCTGGTTATTTTATAAGTGAGTAGAGACTGTCATTGCAGCAGTATTAAACACAAGCATTAGTGCATATCGACACAGCGACTGCAATGAATACAGTATAATTACTTCGTATCAAGTTTTAGGCTCATAAATTAGAACTGATATCAAGGCATCATCTACAAGGCACAGACTGGCACCGAATGGTACGGAATACAAGAACAGTTTTATTTCCATGGAAATGACGAATGACGTGGGTAGAGGGAAAGTCGTAGAATGAACATGAAGAATGAACGTAGAATGAACCACGGTCCAACGTCTTCGACGTTGGCCCAACATTGTACAAACCAAATGGTACGGAATGCATGGAAGTAATCATTTAAAATGTGAAGATATATCTGTGATTCTTGTTGTGCCTTCTGATATTAAAGAACAGTTTTCTTTCCATGGAAATAACGAATGACGTGGGTAGAGGAAAAGTCGTAGAATGAACATGATGAGCAAGTCTGCCAGCAAACACAAAACATTTTGACAACGTTTATACAACCACGGTCCAACGCCTTCTACGTTGGCCCAGCATTGTACACATGTCAGACAAATTTTTCGAGTCTACTGGGAATTTACATAGACTTTCCCAAGGCAGCTGAGCTTATAGGCTCTGAAAATAAACATGTTATTATTATTTCGTAAGAGAACATGTCAGGCTTGCCCATTTTAAAATAAAATATCCGTTAAGAATAGAAAAAGAAAATATACAGAAAAAATATGATCGTTTTTGGTGTTCATCGAAATATTATTGATCTATTCGTTCATTGATTTAGTGATTGAGTTTGTTGTTTTAGTGATTGGTTGCTAGGATTATTCAGTTGATCAATTGGTTGATTGATTGGTTGCTAGATAAATTAGTTTATTATTTGATTGATTGATTGATTGATTGATTGATTGATTGATTGATTGATTGATTGATTGATTGATTGATTGATTTATTGATTGATTGATTGATTGATTGATTGATCGATTGATCGATTGTTTGATAGTTTGATTGATTGATTGATTGATTGATTGATTGATTGATTGATTGATTGATTGATTGATTGATTGATTGATTGATTGATTGATTGGTTGATTGATTGATTGATTGATTGATTGATTGATTGATTGATTGATTGATTGATTGATTGATTGATTGATTGATAGATTAATTGATTGATTGATTGATTGATTGTTTGATTGATTGATTGATTGACGGCCCAATCGCCCAATCAATCAATCCATGTGGCTATGGCCATCAGAACAAAACTGGGTGTAGTACACAACACTTTATACCACAAATACCCATCGACTCAGACGGTGGAATCCAGGGTACTTCAAAAGGCACCGACGTTAATTGTATATTCCAATATACGTTTAAAGCACATGTAGACGATTCAAGTGAATTGTGCTACAAATAATTCTAAATGATTAAGCATTGTAGTAATGTCTTATTATTATTATTTATTCATTGAAACCCCCACAAGTGAGGAAAACATGTATATTACATACATACATACGTACCACAGATAAGAAATATCACAGTATATGGGTTGTATTAAAAACGGGTCAATGATTTAGCTCGATCATGCGTGGTAGAGTTGCTATTTAAAAAGTCATCTTTATACAGCACGTCTTGCAATGAGTCTACCACCCCGTCTCTAGCAGAATATTGTTGAGTATATTTAAATTTTGAAAGTCCAGACAACAGGGGTGATAGACTCATGTCAAGATGTCTGCCAAAGAGCGTGCATTAAATGTACTTTCCGGTTAATAAATATTTAGACATAAAAAATGAGCTGGAGAATTCACTAAAAATATCCTTTTCATCAGGCTTGCGGACATAGATTTAAGACGTTCTTCAATAGGTAAGATAACGAGAGCCGTCAACAACTTGGAGTGATGAGAGTACCTACTCAGACCAAGAAAAGATTTAACAATTGTACCCTGAAGCGATTTGAGCTTACTATACATTGCTCTATTCAAATAAACGGTTTCAAGCCCGAAAGTTAAAATAAGGCGGCAAATGGTGTGTCATATTATATGTGGAGCTTTGAGCTTCAGATCAACTGGAAGGCCAGGGTATGGCACACCAACATTATTTAGGTTATATATGACTCACGACATTTCAAAATTCTGCTGTCGACCTGGTGGATGCATTTTCCATCGCTGGATAAAATCATGCCTAGGATAGATTTCAATATTATCAACATTGTCGATAGGTACCTGGCCTAACGACACTTTGGCTCACACTTTAATATTGTTTGCCCATATGATATACACTTAGTCTTTTTAAAATCGAATTTAAACCTCCAAGTGTTTGATTAAACTAGACATTTATCTATCATTTTCTGTAAACCTGGAACAGTTGCACTAAATACCTTTATATCATCTGCATAAGCAAATTACTCAAATTTATTTGAGCCTATTCGCACACCATGTTCACTAGTTGAAAAGTCAATTAGGAGGTCATTGATGAAAATTCCAAATGTATGAAGAGAAAAAAATACTGCCTTGTCGAGTTCCTCGTGTGACTTCAAAGGAGAAGCTACCTGACTACGGTATTTAAATAATTGTACCATTTATACATAAGAAGCCAGTGGTGTCGTGGAAGCTTTTCCCAAAGTTTATACAAAAAGGCGTCGTGCCATATCGAGTCAAAAAACACTTTTCAGCGTCCAGACTACAGATATATAAAGGGGAGCCACTGTCATTAAAATACGACACAATTTCATTGATAAGCACACAAGGCATAGAGTACCTCTGGATTCTCTAAATCCGAATTGGGTATCATGGAGCTCATCTTTCGGCATTATTAATATATGCTACTATGTATCTAATATTATATAATATCTTCTACTTTTTAAATTTTGAATTTGTGTTATGGCTCTACATAAGTTTAATTAAATATAACTAGTCATATTACAATCCACACTGTCATCGATGTACCATATTTATGTCTGGTTGCAGACTGTTAACAGTTTACTTAGTTATTTGTGGTAAAATGTGACCAAAATGTCCAGTAACAGAAGTGACATAAATTCACCCCCCCCCCCGAGATCTTACGCTTCTAGAAAAATGATTTAAGGGCCATTAAGCTTTCTAAAATAGTGAACACACTTAATATAGCCTATTGTTTGGTGTTGGTGAAAAAAAACCTACAAATTATTTGATTATGTATATTATTTATGTTTATGTTTCAAATGTGCTTGTTTGCAGGACAAATTTCAGGACTAAAAACGGCTATAAATGCGATGGGTTGAGCAATTAGGCTATCCTGATTGCATTAACTCGCCTTCAGCATGATTGCTAATGTATCTATAAGTCACCTGGCACAGGACATTGCAGACATGATAAACACAACGGAATTTGAACATAGACTGATCACAGCTGATGACATCCTTGAGCTGACAACCCCATTGCCGTCTGTTGTGACAGGCTCATTGCTAGAACAGGTGCTCACAGCCACGGTGGTATCACTATTCTGGCTCTATGTGAACACCACGAACGCTTTCCTGATCTATGTCATTAAGAAGACAAATACTCTGCATGAAAACACGCATTACACCCTACTGTCTCTCTTCATGCTTTGTGACATCATGTCTGGTAACGTCATTTTATTTCAAGGCTTACCAGTAATCATCACTAGCAATGTACTCGTGTTCTCCCTCTATTATTGTCAAATCATATCAGCCATTGGCAAAATACTCAACCTTACATCTGTGTACATGTTAGGTTATCTTGCGATAGAAAGGTTGGTATTTTTCCGATATCCATTCAGATACAACAGGTATTTCACAAAAACCAAGATCAAAATCACTTGTATGATTTTGTTCTCGCTGCCGATGCTCTATACCATAGTGATTGATGCCCTTTTTGTGAGGATTCCTGTAACTACAAAAATGTACTGCGTCCTCCCTGAAAGCTACACAAAAAAATACAACCTGATTATTAAAATCGTTTTCTTCTGTCCTTCTCTGGTAATCAGCATTTTCACTTTGATCAGTTTTGGTTTGTTGGTGAAGAAACATCAATCTCGTGTGAATCCAGGCATGATTGACATGGCCACTCAACAACCCATTGAAAATATGTTGAGCAAAGTGAAACGTCACATGAAAATATTACTTTCAATATCTGGCACGTTCTGGATAGCGATCGTGCCAGGGATGGTCATTCGAATGATACTGTTTCCTTCTGGGGCAGCTTGGAATGAAGCAGATACTCGCAGAGATATGACACTGTTTATTTGGGCCAAAATCGGGTGGTTTGTGGAAATTGTTCTTTCCAGATTGCTCAATCCTGTGATCTATTTAACACATCTTCCTGACTTCAGGCGGGCCGTCTGGGAACGTCTGCATCTGGAGTAATCTTTTAAGCGCCGGTCTCGAATATATTCGGTTTTTCATTTTTTATTACCACATCATATACCACATTTTGAACACGTTAAAGATAAAATGTAACATTAAATCAGGAAGATTTAAAAAAAGTTGCCTTCCATTTTGTGAAATCTGAATAATTTTCACCCACTTGAAGTTGTGGGTCGCGGCAGCCAGACACAACTTCAAGTGGGTGAAAATTAAATAAATTAACTAAGCAGGATAAAAGTTAATACACGTATTACAACAACGTGTGTCGGAAGATAAGGTGCTAATTTGACGCCAACTTGCCAGAATGGAGGTTTACCAGGACCATTTGATTACAAGGGGGACCAAAAACACACTAACACAATCACAGCCTACTAACTGGCAGAATGGGCCCCTATCTGGACCATTTGATTCCAAGGGGGACCAAACACACACTAACACAATCACAACCTACCGACTGACAGAATGGACAATACCAGGACCATTTAATACAGAGGGGATCAAGCACACACTACCACTAACACAACCTACCTATGTAAACCTATATTTAAAGATTTTAGTACTTGATGGGGCTCCTAGTGTAGGATTTGACAACTTGATGAGGGTCCTGGTGTACGGTTTGACCACTTGATGGGGATCATGGTGTAGGATTTGACTATTTGATGGGGGTTATGATGTGGGATTTGACTACTTGATGGGGGTCCTGGTGTAGGATTTGACTACTAGATGGGAGTCCTGGTGTAGGATTTGACTACTAGATGGGAGTCCTGGTGTAGGGTTTGACAACTTGATGGGGGTCCTGGTGTAGGATTTGACTACTTGATGGGGGTCATGATGTGGGATTTGACTACTTGATGGGGGTCCTGGTGTAGGATTTGACTACTAGATGGGAGTCCTGGTGTAGGATTTGACTACTAGATGGGAGTCCTGGTGTACGGTTTGACCACCTGATGGGGATCCTGGTGTAGGATTTGACTACTTGATGGGGGTCCTGGTGTAGGATTTGACTACTTGATGGGGGTCATGATGTGGGATTTGACTACTTGATGAGGGTCCTGGTGTAGGATTCGACTACTAGATGGGAGTCCTGGTGTAGGGTTTGACAACTTGATGAGGGCCTGGTGTACGGTTTGACCACCTGATGGGGATCCTGGTGTAGGATTTGACTACTTGATGGGGGTCCTGGTGTAGGATTTGACTACATGATAGGGGTCCTGGTGTAGGATTTGACTACTTGATGGGGGTCTGGTGTACGGTTTGACCACCTGATGGGGGTCCTGGTGTGGGATTTGACTACTTGATGGGGGTCCTGGTGTCGGATTTGACTACTTGATGGGGGTCCTGGTGTAGGATTTGACTACTTGATGAGGGTCCTGGTGTAGGATTTGACTACTTGCTGAGGGTCTTGGTGTAGGATTTGACTACTTGATTGGGGTCCTGGTGTAGGATTTGACCATTTGATAAATGTCCTGGTTGATGCCCTGACTACCACCACGTGTATGGATGTTGTGAAATTTAAAGTGTTTATCAGCATAATTATCTAACCTTTTTCTCCACTGTTCAACACTTTATTCCTATTGGTAATTATTATTGTATCCATTATGGATGCATGAAATGTTTGTTTTGAGTCTATTGGTCATTTGTCGTTCAATCAATGATACATCTACAAAGCAAGTGGTAGGTTAAGTTCATTAAGACTTTATGATTCACTAGAGGAAAGTGACACATCCGGTCGAGCTTATGGTGTTGATTGGATAATTTATTGAGACTGAATGTTCGCATACAAATTTTCACAGGCTAGATAACTTTTGATTTCTTGTTGGATCAATTCACATTGTATTGCATTTTGTTATACGGTAATGTAATGTAGCATATATAGTCAAGTAATGTACTCGTAGTTTTAAATATTATATACAGTATATTTTTAATTGTATTTAAATCACGACTTGTAATAAGTCTATACATTGTAATATATAAAAATATGTATTACGCGAAGTAAGTCTGTATGTAAATGTAAATAGGTGTAATTATATGTTCTTAAATGTAATATAATTATTGTTTGCGTTATTACAATACAATGTGCACAATTACAATGTAACATAAAACCTACACCTAAGCACATTATATAACATAAATTAGTTGATGATAGTTACTGAAACAATGAATAAAAACGTAACATTGCTATCTGCGTGGTAGAATGTCCTGAAGAAACAATACTCAAAACCAAGTGGGCTCATGCCTGTATTAGCGGTACGTGGCACATCAGACCAATGGTCGAACAAATGGTTTACGTTGATTGGACAATTCAGTGAGGCTGTTATATTGCATTATGTAGCATATATATTCAAGTAATGTATTAATAGTTTTAGATATAGTATTATTTTATCGTATAGTAATATTTTATTTTATTTTAATCACTTCTATTTATAATCATTATGTATAAAATGTGATTATATGTATTACACGTAATGACAGTGTGATGCTTTATTGTAGCTAAACAATTCCTTTTTCTTTTTAAATATAAGTAGTTATACTTATATTCATAACATTGTTTCTGTGAATAGAATAGGCTATTATACGATCTGCTATACAAATCTAAACCCATGAACATTACTTAATGTTAATTATCGATTAATTGATGATTGCTAATAACCCAATTGAATAAAAAAACAATTATGTGAATTATGAAGAAATATTCAATAAGGTTATTTACAATAACATAACATAAGGTGATGCTATTAGTTATACTCTCTACATGAAATAAGAGATACATAACATAAGGCGATGCTATTAGTTATACTCTCTACACGAAATAAGAGATACATAACATAAGGTGATGCTATTAGTTATACTCTCTACATGAAATAAGAGATACATAACATAAGGCGATGCTATTAGTTATACTCTCTACATGAAATAAGAGATACATAACATAAGGTGATGCTATTGGTTATACTCTCTACATGAAATAAGAGATACATAACATAAGGTGATGCTATTAGTTATACTCTCTACATGAAATAAGAGATACATAACATAAGGTGATGCTATTAGTTATACTCTCTACATGAAATAAGAGATACATAACATAAGGTGATGCTATTAGTTATACTCTCTACATGAAATAAGAGATACATAACATAAGGTGATGCTATTAGTTATAGTCTCTACACAAAATAAGAGATACATAACATAAGGTGATGCTATTAGTTATACTCTCTACGTGAAATAAGAGATACATAACATAAGGTGATGCTATTAGTTATAGTCTCTACACGAAATAAGAGATACATAACATAAGGTGATGCTATTAGTTATACTCTCTACATGAAATAAGAGATACATAACATAAGGTGATGCTATTAGTTATACTCTCTTCATGAAATGAGAGATACATAACATAAGGTGATGCTATTAGTTATACTCTCTACATGAAATAAGAGATACATAACATAAGGCGATGCTATTAGTTATACTCTCTACATGAAATAAGAGATACATAACATAAGGTGATGCTATTAGTTATAGTCTCTACATGAAATAAGAGATACATAACATAAGGTGATGCTATTAGTTATACTCTCTATATGACATAAGAGATACATAACATAAGGTGATGCTATTAGTTATAGTCTCTACACGAAATAAGAGATACATAACATAAGGCGATGCTATTAGTTATACTCTCTACATGAAATAAGAGATACATAACATAGGGCGATGCTATTAGTTATACTCTCTACATGAAATAAGAGATACATAACATAAGGTGATGCTATTAGTTATACTCTCTACATGAAATAAGAGATACATAACATAAGGCGATGCTATTAGTTATACACTCTACATGAAATAAGAGATACATAACATAAGGTGATGCTATTAGTTATACTCTCTACATGAAATAAGAGATACATAGCATAAGGTGATGCTATTAGTTATACTCTCTACATGAAATAAGAGATACATAACATAATGTGATGCTATTAGTTATACTCTCTACATGAAATAAGAGATACATAACATAAGGTGATGCTATTAGTTATACTCTCTACATGAAATAAGAGATACATAACATAAGGCGATGCTATTAGTTATACTCTCTACATGAAATAAGTGATACATAACATAAGGCGATGCTATTAGTTATACACTCTACATGAAATAAGAGATACATAACATAAGGTGATGCTATTAGTTATAGTCTCTACATGAAATAAGAGATACATAACATAAGGTGATGCTATTAGTTATACTCTCTACATGAAATAAGAGATACATAACATAAGGTGATGCCATTAGTTATACTCACTACATGAAATAAAAGACGTTGAGCCGGAGATGTTTGATACTTTCATACAAACCATGGAGTCCAAAGGTGTTTTTCATTTGAAATCACCATAAATGTCTTAGTTAGCTCTTTCTGCTTCATTTTAATATATATGTTATGGGTTTACGGCCATTAGAAATATTTTAATTCTTTCAGTGCGGGGATCGACTTTAGACGTCAGAATCCGACGTCTACAGACGTGCTACTTGAGCATGTTCTACTTATAATGTATACCACATTTATTTCACCACATATAAATTATGGCATTATTATATGGAGTTTTCAACTTTATAATTTAAGCCTCGCTCAGAAGAAAGTTATAAGATCTGTAACATGAAGTAAATATTTGACCCATTCGGAACATATTTTAAATAACGTACAGCTTCTCAAGGCTGAAGATATTTTAAAGGCAAACAATTTAAAGTTTTTATTACAAAATACAATGTTAATGGTAATTTACCTGAATATTTTTGCATCTCCAGCTCGAGGGAAGATAACATTGTTATTACACTAGGAAATAGTTGCCCAATAAAAATAAAACATGAATTTTCAAAGCGTCTATTGTTACATAGCATTCCTGTCCTTGTTAATGAAATGCCTGACATAGTTAGTAATAAAGTGTTTATTCACATTGTCAGTGGTTTTGTAAACTATGTTGTAACATATTTTATTTATAAATGTAAAGTCAGTGTTTTTTACACGATCGTTATGTTTGTCTATATCACGTGTGATTGTCTTTCATGCCTTCATATATTTTAGTCAAAAAATTGTTCAATCTTTTCAAATATATATTTATCTTTTTTTCAATAGAATTATCAATTGAAAGTGTGATAAACACAATGTTAACATACCCATAAAAAACAACCAAAAAGCACATAGTTTACAATTTACAGCGGAAGTAAGCCATCCCTTCTCTCGCCAATTCTCGCAGACGGAGACTCTCACACATTAATCAGTGTCGTGTGATTTGAAGTCGGCAATTCATCGCTACATGTCTATGTATTTATCAAGATTGCCTTTATAACGGTGCACGATGTCTGAAGGATATAAGCAAAGACCCACATTTTCTGGATATGGGGCCATATAGGCCTATACTGTACCCTATATAAAATATATACCAAAATATCAATTTATATTAAACAGCATAGGCCTACCACTAATTTTATATAACGTCCTATAAGAAACGGGGCAAAAGTCTCATATGAGAAGGCGCTGATACGTGGCAATAAAGTCAGAGGCGTCAAATTGTAACAGCTTAATGTCTGATACAGGGGGTAAAACGTCTCTCGAGGCAGCAAAACGTCTTCAGTGGGTGTGGAACGTTTGTCGGGAAGCGAAATGTCTCGAAGACGGGGGCGAAACGTCTAGAGCCCTGGAGCCAATTACATGTTTCCTATACGGGATGCCTGTCTGCCACAGCGTTTCACACAGGGAGCTGAGTATTGAAAAGTCACTGAAAAATTTTGGCGGCGTTTATGCTGATTATACTATAGACAGAGGAGCGGACTAACGGACGAACGAACAAACAAGCAAATAAACAAACAAGCAAACAAGCAGACAAGCAGACAAGCAAACAAGCAAACAAGCAGAGAAGCAGATAAGCAGATAAGCAGATAAGCAGACAGACAGACAGACAGACAGACAGACAGACAGACAGACAGACAGACAGACAGACAGACAGACAGACAGACAGACAGACAGACAGACAGACAGACAGACAGACAGACAGACAGACAGACAGACAGACAGACAGACAGACAGACAGACAGACAGACAGACAGACAGACAGACAGACAGACATACAGACAGACAGACAGACAGACAGACAGACAGACAGACAGACAGACAGACAGACAGACAGACAGACAGACAGACAGACAGACAGACAGACAGACAGACAGACAGACAGACAGACAGACAGACAGACAGACAGACAGACAGACAGACAGACAGACAGACAGACAGACAGACAGACAGACAGACAGACAGACAGACAGACAGACAGACAGACAGACAGACAGACAGACAGACAGACAGACAGACAGACAGACAGACAGACAGACAGACAGACAGACAGACAGACAGACAGACAGACAGACAGACAGACAGACAGACAGACAGACAGACAGACAGACAGACAGACAGACAGACAGACAGACAGACAGACAGACAGACAGACAGACAGACAGACAGACAGACAGACAGACAGACAGACAGACAGACAGACAGACAGACAGACAGACAGACAGACAGACAGACAGACAGACAGACAGACAGACAGACAGACAGACAGACAGACAGACAGACAGACAGACAGACAGACAGACAGACAGACAGACAGACAGACAGACTTTACTTACTTACTTACTTACTTACTTACTTACTTACTTACTTACTTACTTACTTACTTACTTACTTACTTACTTATTTACTTATTTACTTATTTACTTACTTACTTACTTACTTACTTACTTACTTACTTACTTACTTACTTGCTTGCTTGCTTGCTTGCTTGCTTGCTTGCTTGCTTGCTTGCTTGCTTGCTTGCTTGCTTGCTTACTTACTTACTTACTTACTTACTTACTTACTTACTTACTTACTTACTTACTTACTTACTTACTTACTTACTTACTTACTTACTTACTTACTTACTTACTTACTTACTTACTTACTTACTGACTGACTGACTGACTGACTGACTGACTGACTGACTGACTGACTGACTGACTGACTTACTTACTTACTTACTTACTTACTTACTTACTTACTTACTTACTTACTTACTTACTTACTTACTTACTTACTTACTTACTTACTTACTTACTTACTTACTTACTTACTTACTTACTTACTTACTTACTTACTTACTTACTTACTTACTTACTTACTTACTTACTTACTTACTTACTTACTTACTTACTTACTTACTTACTTACTTACTTACTTACTTACTTACTTACTTACTTACTTACTTACTTACTTACTTAAGTAGATGTCTGATTTTCGGTTCAGGGGGTAGGCCTACATACACTGCAGCTCTGTATAGTATAATTTATTTTATAACATGTCACATATTACAATATAATCAAACCGCATCAAGTGTTAGGTTCATAAATTAGAAATTATTTTGGGCTCACATCTAGTTATGTATGTTCGCGGACGGTGAACCAACATTAAGCCAGCATTTGTTTAGCGTATCGTGCATATCTCCTCCGTCACCAGTGCAGGCTAGCTACTTATACTTCCGGATGAATTGTGTCGGATTAATTATATCAGATAAATTAAATTAAATGAATGAGGTTTTAGGCCACATTTGGGAACATAGAGGCTAAACTTGGCCAGGAGATGGGCGTTGAGATGAACGAGGCAGATCACGCTACCTCTCGGTCACAGAGGCTCCCCACAACATTGATTCTTTACGAATGAGCAATATGGGAAATATTGATATATTATCTGATATCCAACCAATAGCTACTGACAAATAAATAATTAAAAAAACGCGTTTCAAGATTATTTATAATGATTTCAAAGGAATAAAAAATATTCTCCAAACTCACTAGACCCCGCAATCATGGACGAGTGGGTCTGCTCGTTGAGAGCTGGTTAGATCCGCTTCATTTGCATACCTATGTTATCAGTGGTTATGAGTCTACGAACATTATAAATATTTTACTCTGTCAGTGCGAGGACCGTCTGACGTCTATGAACCACCAAGTCAATCCCCTCACTGAATGTGTTAACACCCATCCAACAATGTGTTTGACAGCACTCTTTATCACGATAACTTACAATTCGTGGTAAAAAAATGACCCACGATTGATACTTGCCATTTATTTTCAAGTATCAACAAATATTTAATTTAAAAACATGAGCTTGAACGAGAATTTTGAAAGAGTAAAAGCAACACAACATACTTTATTATGGAGATAATAACATTTTATTAACGTGGTTATTCGTCGTAACATATAAATCAAATGGAAAATGCAAGAACTGCTAACAACACACATAATTATAATATCATATTATTAATAATTATCATAATTATCATAACATAATTATAAAACAAGTGAAATACTGTTGATATACAACCAGATAACAAGTTCAAGTATTATAAAAATGTCAATCGGTAAAATAACACGTACATATGGTGCCCTTGGCTATGAAAGGGTGTATCTGACACTTGACAAAGTGGCAATTACACCCTTTCATTTCTAGGGGGATTCACGGGATACATTTTCTACCTCAAGCTATTCCCGATCAGAGCGACATTATGTTTACATCACTTATGTCTTTAGGTGGTTTTACTGATGTCGGCTGGTGCTCTATCATGTGGGTTTTAAGCAAACAAAGTCTTATATCTGTGGAACTGATGTACGATGTGACTGAATTTTAAAAAATCGAGAAATTTTCAGCCACTTGAAGTTGTGGATCACGTTAGCGAGACACAACTTTAAGTGACAGAAAATTGAAATTGAGTATCTCAGATCTCCAGGATTAAACCTTGTGGCGCTAGGCCCATGTACATGCTGTTTCAATCAGTTTCAAACTAAATAAAATTGTATCGTCCTCTTAGAGTTAGAAGGTGCTGATTTGACACTTTTTAGTGGCAGTTTATCACCTTCTAAATCCAAAGGGGTGATATCGAAATTGAGAAAAGATGTTGTGAGAAATTAAGTAGGCCTAATCAAATAATTCAATTTGTGATAAGTATTATTTTCATAAAAACACATATTTTTCGTCATTTGAACCGAGAGATTGCGTTAGCAATTCCAGCTCCAAGTGAATGAAACATACCAATTCATGAATTCAGCGGGAAAAGTTTTAAATCAGACACATTGTGCTGTATGTCAAATACATAGTCTACAATAGGAAAGTTAAGAAATGTGTCTATCTGCCATACAGATCAAAAGTCAAAACATTTACATATGTCATACAAGAAGACGAATACTGTAGATCTGGTCATTTTTACGTGTTTAAATTTTTGCAAATTCCTGATTTTGGGACATATCACGAAGCTTAGACTACGAGAATTTTCATTTTTCTTTAGTAGTAATGATAAATTTCAGGAGATTCTTGAATTCGCGAATTTGTCCTCCTCGCGAAAATTAAAACCTCGCGAATATTACCAGATCTACAGTATATTGATATGAGGCCAGTGCCACCGGCCAAATTAGATCCCCTGTCATTAGAAGAATAGGAAGCCTCCTGTCAGATAATATACGAGACAAAGAAAACAGCTCTGTTTGTCATTCACTATTAACCCTCTCAAACCTGAATTCACCATTGTCATATTCATCCACTACAAGTCACGAATTGCTGCCGCAATTCTCGACTTGTAGTGGATGAAGATGACTTGAAGTGGGTGGCAAATTAAAAAAATATCATAATTATTAAAACAGTTCCATGAAAATTTTGGTTCTCAAAATCAGACTTCGGTGGAAAATTAAGTTTATTTTCAGGCATTCAAAATAATGCTTTTATGCATCGTGGGGGTTTAAAGGATTACCCTTATTCTGCCGATACCGACTATTATCGTTTTTAATCTGTGTTATTATGAGCCTAAATCGAGTTATTGGAAATGAGACGAGAGTTTAAACATACAAATTTGCAAATGTTTGATCGGAAATTAAACAAATATGAGTAATTTTCAACCACTTGAAGTTGTGGGTCGCGGTAGCGAAACACGACTACACAACTTCAAGTGGCTGAAAATTTAAATTAATTAACTAAGCAGGATAAGAATTGACGAAAAGGTGTGTTATGGGATAATACAACACTCGTCCAATGAATAAGGTGTGCGCCTTTAGGCGAACGCCTTATTCATTGGACGACTGCTTTATTTTCCCATATGACACGGTAAATTATTAATGATTATATTTTCCGACATGATCAAGTTGGGATAACTGGCAAACATGAAAATGAGAATGAAAGCTGATATAACTGATCGGCTGATACCGATAAACACGTCTCATGGTGAAAACCCCCCGAGTGAGAGGAACATCTATATTTGTCATACATAGCCAAGAAACTATTTCAATAAATGATACAATAAATAAGTAATTCAAATGTTTGTTTACGAAATACACAACCGGGCTGAATAGTCAAATCAGTCATCATTGATCAGTGAAAATCTGCTTCAATTTCAGTATAAATCAATCAATCAATCAATCAATCAATCAATCAATCAATCAATCAATCAATCAATCAATCAATCAATCAATCAATCAATCAATCAATCAATCAATCAATCAATCAATCAATCAATCAATCAATCAATCAATCAATCAATCAATCAATCAATCAATCAATCAATCAATCAATGATTCAATCAATCAATCAATCAATCAATCAATCGATCAATCGATCAATCGATCAATCAATCAATCAATCAATCAATCAATCAATCAATCAATCAATCAATCAATCAATCAATCAATCAATCAATCAATCAATCAATCAATCAATCAATCAATCAATCAATCAATCAATCAATCAATCAATCAATCAATCAATCAATCTATCAATCAAATAATCAATCATAATACGTAGTCAATCATCATATTCAATCAATCAATCAAAATAATTAATCATATTACGCAGTCAATCATCATATTATATAGTGAGAGGTTGCACTGTGTCTCATTAGTAGAAAGTAAAAACAACCATTCTACGATTAAAATATTATTAAATATATAAAGATTCACTGATGTACCCTTTACCCTGTTATAAATCATTCCAGCTTATTGTTCACTATGGTCTGAGGGGCCACTCAACATTATAAATTCACCACTTCTACCGTTAGACCGTTCAATTTTCGCTAATCTCTGATTTTTGGATATTTCACTTGTACCGTTAGATTGTTAACTAGTATTTTGAATCATGTCCTGCTAGACTCTTAGGGGTTCAAGTATATCTTGAACCTTACAGTGCGGGGACCGACTTTAGTCGTCAGAATCTGACGTCTGTAGACGTCAGATTCTGACGACCAAAGTCGATCTTTGCGCTTTAAGAGTAAAAATATTTCTAATGGTCGTAGACCCATAGCATAGGTATTCAAATGAATCGGAAAGAGCTGACTAAGACATCTATGACGATTTCAAATTGAAAAAAAACTCTTTGGTTGCGATGTTTTTTTACAAATTAATTCAGTCCTTCAAGGGTAAAACCAAGTACAAAGCCGAGAAAAATGATACAATTAATTGTGATAGACACTCATTTCATCAAACAATGTGCTGTATGTCAATAACTAAACCTATTTTTTAATAATTAAAAGAAGAATAAACACTTCAGCCGCGTGGAGAATAATTACTGTTTCATATAACTAGAGCCTCAAGTGACAAAAACAAGTTCTGATTGTAAAAAATAGCTATTTCTCCAATTGAATTATTTTTAATCTGATAAGCAAATATTATACAGCGTAAAGATCTAACACAGCTAAATTTGAATGGACTCCGACAAAGCTATTTTTTTTAAATGACTAAACAAAATGGTAAACGATAAAACAAACAGCTGATATGTTTTCTTCAAATAACTATTTCACATCCATTATTGGCACACATATTCCTAAGTTGTATAAATTGATTTACAAGTCACATATGTTGAAGATAATGTTCCTCGTCAGACAATACATTATATAAATATTAAAAACATTAAGTTCATCCCGTGTGCTTCTAAGTTGTTTGTTACCATTTGTCGTCATTTGAAGGTGGAATTTAGGCAGCGTTTAACCCTTAAAGCCCTAATGATGCATTAAAGCATCATTTCACATCTCTGAAAACATACTTGATTTTCCTACAACCAGGGGTTTTAGAACGAAAATGTCCATTAAACAGGTTTACCAATACATGGCATTTTTCTTAAATTTTTAGACCGCATCAAATCATCTTCATCCACTACAAGGCGAGAATTGCGACAGCAATTCGCGGCTTGTAGTGGATGAAGATGACAATGGTAAATTCAGGCTTGAACGGGTTAAAGGAACATGTGGAAAATAAAAAAAATTGGAATCTGTGGCAGTGGCAACAGATTTCAATCTATGGGGAACAACTCGAATCTGTGCCCACAGATTAGTCTAAATCTACAGTCACAGATTCGAATCTGTTCCCATGGATTGCAAACTATGACCACCGATTCGAACTAATCTTTGGCCACATATTCAAATTCATTCCCACAGATTGGCCACAGATTCTACAGTTTTTTCTTCCAAATGTCCCTTTATAAAGGTATAGAAATTTCCACCTTCTAATGACAAAAATGTATTCATTATCAATTTATAGATTAGATAATTGAGCATCCAGCACAAACTATTTTATTTATTTCAGTGTCAGTTTATTTGATTTAAAATTGTTTTGAACCGTATATATTTGGTTCTAGCAGCGCAGGGTTTTCACTTTGAATATACAGTGAACTGGAATAATTAAAAAAAAAACGAAGAATACGGGAATGTCTAGTCAATATTTTGATGCATTTGCAAAATTCGCCCCTGTGCAGATGGAACCTTTAAATCCAAGTATTTTATTTGTTGAGATATTTGCCGCCGCTATTGCCATCTGATATTAATAATAATTCTACATGGTAATAAAAATTTGCCTGTGAATATTTAGATATAGAATTATCTCTAGCGTGTAAAGTCAGTGAAATTAGACTAGGTGAGGAGGAAATAGATACCATCATACACACACATGAATGACTAATAAAATAGCACTACCCAGTCCAGTCGTGCTGATGCAATGGTTACAGCTCTTTCCTCTGATACTGATGCAGGAGGAGTTCGAACCCACCATCGCCACTTGACTGGACATAGTACCAGATCCATCCATGCCTGATAGATACTTTACATTATAAACACATTACGTGCAGCATTAATCTGTCTAGATGTCAATAGATCAGAGCTCGTTACCACGTGAAGGTGGAAATATCCAATTAGATCTATATGCTAGACACATTTTCATACTGGCTTGTATCGTAAGAAATATCCAATTAGATTTGTATGTTAAGCTTACCCACATACTGGCCTGTAACGCAAGTTGGGAATATACAATTAGATTTGATGTTAGACACACTCACATATTGGCTTGTATCGTAAGGTAGAAATATCCAATTAGATTTGTATGATAGACACACCCTCATACTGGCTAGTATTGTAAGAAATATCTTATAAGATTTGTATGATAGACTCACCCACATACCGGCTTGTAACGTAATGTGGGAATATCCAATTAGATTCGTATGCTAGACACACTCTCATACTGGCTTGTATCGTAAGGAATATCCAATTAAATTTGTATGATAGACTCACCCTCATACTGGCTTGTATCGTAAGGTGGGAATATTCAATTAGATTTGTATGCTAGATTCACGCACATACTGGCTCGTATCGTAAGAAAATTCAATTAGATTTGCATGATAGACTCACCCACATACTGGCTTGTATTGTAAGGTGGGAATATCTAATTAGATTCGTATGCTAGACACACTCTCATACTGGCTGGTATGGTAAGGAATATCCAATTAGATTTGTATGCTGTACACACTCTCATACTGGCCTATGTCACCCCCATGGATATGGAAGGGTGTATCTACCACTGTGAAGTGGCAGATACACCCTTTCATATCCAAGGGACGAATTATGTTGACATTGGCTCCTGGTGCAAATCTCAACGCTACACACCCTTTGATGGCATTTATGCCGCCACTGGAATAGGTGACTTTGTCTGGCAAGATAACTCCAGTCTGAGGTAAACACAACGTTTCCCGGTAATTTCTGAGATCAGAATGAGGCACAACCACATGGCTTAGCGCCAGAGATGAGCAGAATAGCAATAGCCAGTGTATGCTGAGATCAACAACTTCACGAAAAATGTAAGAGTCACCCTATATTCAAGTGACAAATAAACCTAGATTAAAGACTGTGAGTTGAATTACTACATCGAGGTATTATTCCAAGTTGATGTAAATCTATCGATATTACCTAATAGGTGACTATATAAATCAGTAAACTAAGAAGGAGATTTTAATTCATTGGGCCATTTATTGATTATACAAGTTGGTTCACAGTCTGCGACGCTGGCCCAACATTCTATACGTAATGTTGAGGCCCAAACTGCTATTGCTGCAGGTAACACTAACACCATCTCACCTTCATCCTCAAAGTTACGTATTTCCAATAGGGAGATTTGGAATACAAGGCTTTGTACATGGGGGATATATCTTGCATGGGGACGATTCGGATCAGCAGCTTATCATCGTATGGTGCACCTCGAGTGGCGGCCATGTGAGCGGCTCGGCGCCGGCGGAGCAAGACACCCGCAATGGGGTGGTGGCGCCATGTTTATCATTGTATAGTACACCCTGGGGTGGCGGCGGCGGCCGTGCCCGCGGCTCCGGCGCCGGCTGAGGTTGACACCCGGGCGGGGGCCAGCAGCGGGGTGGTGGCGCTGTGTGAGCTGGTGCTCGGCTGTGAGGTTCCCCCGGTCCCTGTGGCACCTCCTGTGGCTGATGACACGGCTGAAGGGCTGCCCTGTGCTGCCAGGGGAACCCCCACCTCTAGTCACCTGTTCAGAGGCTCACGCAGCCGCATCGGCTTGTTACACAGGATCCGGTCAATCTCTGCGATGATGGCTGGCGTCATTTTTGGCACAAACTGAAAAGAAAATCAAAGGTTATCAACGTATTAATTTTAAAAGGTTAGCAATAGTGTTATCACATAAGTGTCTATCCACATTAGTCACCTTGAATATGAAAGGGTGTATCTGCAATTTACAAAGTGGCAGATACACCCTTTTATATCCAAGGGGACGATGTTTGAAAGCCGGTATTTTATGTGCTAATGAAACAATTAAAAAAACCAACCCATGACTGGCAGTTAAAGGCACTAGGATACCTTACCATGTTGACTTTGACTTTGAAATATGTACTCCAGCAGCATTTCTGATGTAAAGTATCAGGCTGAAGGGGGGAAAGAGGCTGGTAGACTTAGTAAACCAGCTGACTCTTGAACGCTGCCACAGTTTTCGATTCTATGGCAGCTACCGGGAGAGAATTCAAATCAGGGATAGTTCGATACCAAAAAGAATTTTGTCCCAGTGTGGTGTTAGGTCTAAGGTGTTTATAGGCCTGATTGTGCCCACCACGTGTTCTTTTGTCTGCTGGGATTAAACGGTCATTTAAAATTTGAACATACTTAAAAGTCTAGATTCAGACTGAGAGATGTCATACTGGCTGTTTTTCTAAAATTTTGCTGCTGATCTCTTGACTTTTTTTCTAATTTGTTAATATCTTTTTGTGAGAAGGGATGCCCCCAAACTGCTGAAGAGTATTCTAAGGATTATCTGACCAGGGATAAATAGGCAGTCTCCCTTAGTTCAGGGGAAATGCCTTCAGGTTCCTCCGAAGGAAGTACAGAGTGGAATTTGCTTTACTCGTAATTTTGTTAATGTGAGCCTCCCATTCCAGGGTCTCGCTAAGGCAAACACCAAGATATGGTGTTGATGAAACGTTCGCTAGTGTTTCGCCTTTAAAGGTCTACTGAATTTCCAGTTTTTTTTATTTTTGACTGGACACCCTCAGGACAGAACATTTCGAGGGGTTGAAACACATCCCCCATCGATCTGCCCCGTCCTGTAACGCAGACAGGTCTGTCTCTCTGCAGCTTCTCCTGATCTGCTCGACATTTTATCGGGCGATACAGGAGGCAGACATCTGTGGAAAAGAGGTCATTATTATAGGTAAAAAAAAGTAGGGGTCCGAGAACAGTATCCTGGGGCACACCAGACTTTACGCGAACTGATTCTGAAGAGCTGCCATTGACTACTATTTTTGGGGTTCTATTGGTCAGAAAATGTTTAATCCAATTAAGAGTTGTTCCCCGAAATCCGTAGTGGTCGAGTTTGTGTAAGAGGCGTTGGTGGGGGACAACGTCAAAGGCCTTACTAATAAAATCTAAGAAAACAACATCTGTTTGCCTCTTGCTTTCAGATTTTTCGTTGGCAGCATTCTTCAGAATCAAATTCAGAAGCTCGTCCGGTTCGGATGCCCTTCCGCCTTTAAACCCTAAAGTAATTTATTTATACCTTGAGGTAAAAACTGAGCAAAATTGGTTATCTAGTATTATAGCCTTACGTCTGCAATCTGATTGCAGCTGGCCATTTTCTTTCAAGGGTGAGACACCATTTCCATCCTGACGTTTATAATTAATATAACTCCAGAGTGGTTTTGAATTTTTTGTTCTAAAGATGCAGAGAGTTTGTTTAAAAAAAACACTTGGCAGACCTGATGGCATGCTGTATCTGCCGTTTACATAATTTATACTTTGCTCAAAGGTCAGCTTTATTCGTACGCTTGGCTTTGCTATGTAGAGATGTTTTTTTCGAATAGATGCGAGGAGTGATTTGGATAGCCAAGTTAGATTTTCCCGAGGGGAAGTCATTTTAGTTGGTATAAATTTGTCCAGGACATTTTCCCGAGGGGAAGTCATTTTAGTTGGTATAAATTTGTCCAGGCATTGATTTAGGATGGATTTAATTTTAAATGCAACCAGTTTTCATTAACAGAGTGGCTGGGACTGTTTTCTGAAAAGAAGGTTCAGCAGCTCCTACTTTTTTGCCTGGTACCTTCCCAATTCGCATTTTTTTAACCGACTGGGGTTTTGTACAGCGGTAAGATGGGTCAATATCCAGTTCAGTCACAACAGCACAGTGATTCAAAATTCCAGGTACACTATGAAAATATTTTATCAAATCGGGTATATTTGTGATCAAAAGGTCCAAAATATTTTCTTCTTTAGTGGGTTTTTTATGAATTTGGGGCAAGGCATGTGTATCTAGGCTTAACAAAATCAGCTCACATTGGGATTTGTTTGCTGCTTTAGGATTTACTACCCCATTGTCCCAGTCAATGCCAGGTAGGTTGAAATCACCTCCCTGGACAATGGTCTGATTTGAATTTTTTGGTATCAGGTCTAAAGATTTCACAAGTTCTTCTGAAGTACTAATTTTGGAGTCAAGATGTCTATAAAAACACCAGAGGGTTAAGGATTTTGATGCCGATATCTGAACTTTAGCTCATCAAATTTCACAGTTGGTTTGTAAATCAGGGAGGAGGGTCATGTCATAATGTTTTTTGACAGCAATAAAGCCTCCTCCTCCGTCAAGCCAAGATTCACTGCCAAGGATGCAATCAGGTTGGTAGTAATTTAAAGATGCTAAGAAATTTGCTACTTTCCCCTTTAGGCTTCTACAATTTATTAATAAAGTACACCAGTTTCTTTGGCGGTTTTTAGGCCTAAAGGGGGGAATCGGACTATTGTACTGTGTGGGAGCGAAATCTGAATTCGGTGAATTGACTACGTTCTCAGAGCCACCAAATTTTAGATTGTCAAAATTATTTGTGGTTTTAATTTCAAACGAAATAAAATAAATTTCGATCAAAATTTGGATGATTGCATCGACAGAATATCCACGAGACGCTAGTTGTGGAATATGCCAGGAAGGTGAAAGATTCCACATCGACGCAATTTTTTGTGAAACCACATATCACAACCATCGCATCAAATTCCACGCTGCTCCCATGTGACGGGGTCTTCGCAATAGCCACATGGGAAGATCAATGACAAATTTAGGCTTCCAGACATGAGAGGACCTCGATTTATTTCAACCTGGCCATAAAATAAAATTGAAAATAAGGCTGAACCAAAATCTAATTCAGGTGGGCTAAACTGACTTGATCCAAGACTAGGACGTACTGTGAAAAATGCGAGAATTGAGAAAAACATGAACATGTATTGCCGGTGGGCCGAAATCAATTGCCGATGATATGAAGAGAATATCATGTTCCCTGTACAGAATGTAGTCGTAAAAAGTAATTTCGTGAGGGTAATTCACACCTCTTGTGTCCTCGAAATCAATTTGAGTGATGAATAAACTGGCTGCTAACACAACCAAAAAATGTTTGATGACGGCTATACTGTTTACAAATCGAGCCGCCATTTTGATTTCGTGTGTCACTTTATCACACAATGTGGCGTTCAAAATGAGCCAGCAAAAAACGTTTCAATAAACGACCAAAAAATGACAGCTTTAGGATCGAAAAATAGTGTAATTTGTGAATTTGAAATTTCCACCCAGGTTTAATAATTTAGATTAAACGAGGGAGCAACTGTCAAGTGATTTTGAATAGTGAAAAAAAGGATAAGTGTGATGAATCAGCCGTGAAATGTCTTATCTAATTATTGACCCTCGTTTCCGTTCCCCAATTGTTCATACTGTTTATTCGACTTCCAATTGAAAAACAGTACAATATCATTTTCAACTCCTGATGAAAAATTAATTTATATGTTGTGCAGACATACCTGCATTTCAAATCAACCCTTACAGTGCGGGGATAAACTTTAGAGATATCAAGATCTGACATCTGTAGACGTCAGATTCTCAGTTATCTAAAGTTGATGCCAGCGCTTTAAGAGTAATTTTTTTTTAATGGCCGTAGACAACATAGGTATTTAAATGAATCGGAAAGAGCCAACTAACACATTTATGCTCATTTGAAGTTGAAAATAACCCTTGTGGTCTTCATGGTTTATACAGACATATTTAGGGCTTTAAGGGTTTATAATAATTCCTTCTAATCTCACCTGTAAAGATTGCATGTTCTCGTATAATTGCTCGACGGAAGAAGCGCCCAGCAAGACGCAGTGGACATTCTCATTCTTTAGACACCAAGCTAAAATAAGATTTAAAACAAATTTACGTCCATATTTTGCTCAAAATTACGCAGATGAAAATGACACTAGTAAACATAGTAAGCCTGCAGCACTAACATAATACATTTTTAATTTTCGTTTGAAAAATATTTTAACTTGCAAATTACTTTTTCGGTTATGTATACATATGTTCACGAAGCATATGCTATATCACCCACGCTCTTATCAATGATGTGTAGTCATCATGTATGGTAAAGATAGGAAGAGGCGATGTAAAGCATTTTTAAATTTATTTTAGCCAGCAAATATTTTTGAAATAGCAACAAACGTGGTCCTTGATATTGGAAGTACAGTATGTGTGTAGACACTGCCATCTTCAGACTATAGGGCGGACAGTCGTCCTCGGGATATTTGAGTTTCTGATATATCTGAATGCTGTTTGGACATCGCTGACATGTGACATCTGGTGTTTGCCCATTGCCTATAATTATCAGCTGGCGGGCGCAAAGATAGCAGTGCCTACATGCGGGACAGTTGACTACGCTATCATGTGACACCTGGTGTTTGCCCTTTGCCTATATCAGCTGGCAGATCCAAAGATAGCAGTCTACATGCCAGCCAGTGGATATCGCTGACATTTGACATCTGGTGTTAGCCCATTGCCTATAATTATCAGCTGGCATGTCCAAAGATAGCAGTGTCTACATGCGGGGCAGTTGACTACACTAGCATGTGACACCTGGTCTTTGCCCGTTGCCCATATCAGTTCACAGGTTCAGAGGTAGCAGTGTCTGCATGCGGGGCAGTTGACTACGCTAGCATGTGACATCTGGTGTTGGCCCGTTGTCTATAATTACCAGCTGGCGGGTCCAAAGATAGCAGTGTCTACATGCGGGACAGTTGACTATGCTAGCATGTGACACCTGGTCTTTGCCCGTTGCCCATATCAGTTCGCAGGTTCAGAGATAGCAGTGTCTACATGCGGGACAGGGACATCGCTGATATGTGAACCCTGATGTTGGCCCACCGCCTATCTCCAGACGATCCCCACACTGAAAGAATTAATATTGTGTAATGACCGTAGACCCATAACATAGGTATTTAAATGAAGCTAACTAAGACATTTATGATGATTTCAAATAGAAAAATTCAATAAAATTGCCAAGTATTTCTATAAGAATTTTCTGCAAATGTACCTTCTAAACCCAAAGGGAATAAATTCAGAACTGTAAAATGATGCTTTGAGGGGATTTCCCCTTACAGCGCGGGGATAGAATTTAGACGTATGAATCTGACGTCTGTAGACGTCAGATTCTGACGTCTAAAGTCGATCCGCGCACTGTAAGAGTAAACATATTTATAACGGTCGTAGACCCATAAGATAGGTATTCAAACGAAGCGGAAAGAGCTAACTAAGACAGTTACGGTGATTTCAAATTGAAAAAAAACACGTTTGGTCTCCATGATTTATAACAAAGTATTCTAGCGCCTCAAGGTTTAAAGGGTTGTAAGGGCTAATGACAAGCCTCACCTATGCCAAGCTGAGCCATAGAGCAGCCTAGTTTCTCGGCAATCAGGGCTATTTCACGTAGTTTAAGCTGCTGTCGTCGACCTTCTTCGCTTAAAATCCGATCCTTCAGCCACCCATAGCCCTGAAACATAGGTGCTAATTAGAATTCAAATCAAAGTTAAAAAAATAGTAATATGTTTCGTCATTTGAAGCCGACATTTGCGTCACCAATCCAGCTTCAAGTGAATGCCTAATAGAAATGGAGATATTTTAACAGTAAACTGGAAATTCAATATGTACCATATTTTGACTTTGTAACAGCCACTACTAATACTATGTGGTGGTCATATCCCATTAATTGTCTAAATACATTACATGATGATAGACAACCTGTTAATATTTATATGACAGATATATAAATTAGTGATTGATTGGTGAAGTTTAAACTGTCCCCTCAATATATCTTGCATATATCTCGCACTCGTGCGAGTGTCACATACGAGTGAAATAGGCGATAGACAATATGGAATTGCAACGTCGCTTTTTCTCACCTTAAGGGCAGCTCTTGAATATATTGGCACTCCATCCTCATATTTTCCAGTCATCATACCACAACCAAGCGGTGACCATGTCATACATCCAATACCTAGATAAAATACAATAATATCTACATAAAATACAACCAAATTAAAGAAACTCGCGAAAATTATTTTTTATGCACACTACCTATCATCGAAATCTAGAATTCGCGAACTCTAAACTTCGTAAAAGTGTCAAAATCACAAATTCGCAAAAATCTAAACACGTGAAAATTACCAGATCTACAGTAACCAATCCTCTGGTGAACGTCTCGTGTTTGCCGGGCATTTTCATCATTTTCATCGAGGTATCAATGATTGTGTAACTGACCTATTTTATGGTACAATTCCGGCATGTGTAGCTCCACTTTCTCTCTCTGGAACAGATGGTATTCTGTCTGCTCGGCGATGGGAGGTATCAGATTAAACTGACGAGCCACTGAGTAAGCTTCCTGAAAATAGTAAACCTCTAAGTTGGGTGCCTATATGATTACTATATTAACCCCAACCTTAATACTCACCATTATTTCCATGTGTGACCAGCATGACGTGCCCCAGGTTAGGGCTAGGCCTATATGATTACAATAAACCCCAACCTTAATACTCACCATTATTTCCATGTGTGACCAGCATGACGTACCCCAGGTTAGGGCTAGGCCTATATGATTACAATAAACCCCAACCTTAATACTCACCATTATTTCCATGTGTGACCAGCATGACGTGCCCCAGGTTAGGGCTAGGCCTATATGATTACAATAAACCCCAACCTTAATACTCACCATTATTTCCATGTGTGACCAGCATGACGTGCCCCAGGTTAGGGCTAGGCCTATATGATTACAATAAACCCCAACCTTAATACTCACCATTATTTCCATGTGTGACCAGCATGACGTGCCCCAGGTTAGGGCTAGGCCTATATGATTACTATTAACCTCAACCTTAATACTCACCATTATTTCCATGTGTGACCAAGGTGACGTGCCCCAGGTTAGGGCTAAGCCTATATGATTACTATTAACCCCAACCTTCACCTTAACCCTTACTGGGCGGGATCGACTAGATAGATATTCTTACAGCGCCGAGACCGATTTTATACGTCAGAATCTGACGTCCGTAGATCGTCAAATTCTGACTTTTAAAATCGGTCTCCGCGCTATAAGAATTAAAATATTTATACTGGCCGTAGACCCATAATATATGTGTTTAAATAAAGACCTAACTAAGACTTTATGATTTCACATTGCAAAAAAATGTTTGTATAAAGGTATGTCAGCAATTTAAAGGTTAACACTGACCATTATTTCCATGTGTGACCAGCGCGACGTGCCCCAGTAAAACGTCCACCCCTGATTGATGACATGGGTGAAAGCCCTCACAATCTCTGGAAACACAAATCACATTATAAAACGGCCACCAATTATTCATGACAACAAAACCGATAAAATAAGATGTTGCATAAATTTGTAAATAGATGGCCCACTGGTTACGCAGATGGGTGTTTTGAGTGCTGTGCTGTAGAAAAAACTTCACCATGGGTGAGGTTTTTTAAATGCTAATGTAAGGAGAACAACGCAACCAATTTATAAAAGGAAATTGTATACATTTGCATATAATATTTTCAAAAGAAATAATAATTGTTTTATTATATTTACCCTCCATGGGGGTGTGAGGGTCTGGTCTGTTCGCGAACACGATGTCCACATATTCTAGCTGTAGTCGTTCCAAGCTGCCTGACAACCCTGTGACAACAACGTATAGCAGCATTTGATTAATTATATTATTTTTGAGTACTGATTATTGTCCGATATCCATTCTTAACAATCAGCAATATGAGCGGTGCAATCCCGATAATGAAAATACTGATTAGAATTTAGGTCCTCCAAACGAGTATACATAATAATTATCCAAGATATTTAGTCAGCATTTTATTGATCATCACATTTTGTATGATGTAGACCTATGCGCGAGATTTATTACTAATATATTAATCTTCATGTCTGGGCACTGAGATAAAAAAAAAATATTTTAAACGTACATGTACTTAAAAAAAAAGCATTTTCTCCCAGGTTGCTAAATCCATTTCACTCCTTTAGCTTTTTTACCATTAACATGATTAACAGTATATTATTATTATTATACTGCATTTTAATGCGCCAAAAATTTAATCTTGCTGATTATTTAGAGGCGCAGTACAAAAAAGAGCGGTTCATTTAAAATGTATATAAATAAAAAAGTAAAATGTGTGAAGAATACAATATGTGTGTAAGTGTGGGATTGAATGTTTTTTAAAAAGTACTGACAATACTGCATAAAAAGCTGATAGAGCTACAAGTCGTAGGCTTGCTTAAAAAGCATCGTCTTAAAACATTTTTTAAAAGTGTATTCTGTAGGGATTTTACGCATTGTGTCAGAATTCCATAAACGTGGAACAGCACACGAGAAAGCTCGGTCACCATAAGAGCTGCTCTTGCTGCGAGGCACAACCAGGAGATTTGTATCTGCTGACCGGAGCTGACGTGACGGTTCATGAGGCTTCAACAATTTAGCTAAGTATGATGGTCCATGGCCATGAATGACACGGTATGCCAACAGCAATAGTTTATACTGGATGCGCTGCTTGATAGGAAGCCAGTGCAGGCTCACGAGTACTGGTGTAATGTGCTCTTGCTTCTTTGTCTTAGAAATGAGCAGCGCTGCCGCATTTTGAACACGCTGAAGCTTGGCTAACCTGCTTCGCATGTCCTTTCTAGCCGCAATGATGTCCTCATTCATCCAAGGTGCCACTGGTCTGATGGTGATCAACTTTCGTTTTAAAGGAACATGATTGTTCAACAGGTCAAACAATGTGCTGTTACATTGTTTTACTAGGCCATCTAGCGAGATTTCGGGGTCATGATAAAGAGCAGATTTTAATATGTCTGAGCTAAAACAGGAGGCCTCAATACTTTTTATCTTGCGGTACACCCTCTCCTCCCTTGGGAAAGGTGGCTTACTGAGATCGATGTGACAGTGAACTGCGTAATGATCTTCAAAAAGGTCATTCACCGTGACGTCAGTGACAGAAGCTTGTGGTCGTGAAATAATTAGGTCAAGTATATGACCACCAACATGTGTCGGCTCATTTACGTATTGACGCATCCCGTGATTTTAGCAAATTTAGCAAATGTGTGAGACGTTTTGAGTGATGATCATTGGAGTCGTCCATATGAAAATTGAAATCGCCTACGATGATAACTTCTTCTTGAATGGTTTTACAATCATCTAACATATCTGAAAAGTCCCTAAAAATTCTGAAACCGGTAATTTGTTACTTTTATTCGGTGGGGCTCGATATATGGCTAGAAGCGTGATACTTTTGCCGTTAGATGTTAGTTTTGCACTGAATGTCTCACATGACGTGATGTTCTTATATGTGTTACATGACGTAGCCTTGATAGATGACTTGTGCACGAGGGCAATGCCACCCCCACGACCCGTTTCGCGATGCGAATTAATTAGAAAATAACCGTTAGGTGTCAGAGCCTTGGTCACAACAATGTCCTTATCCTTCCCTGTAAGCCACGATTCCGTTAGGACCATTAATGGTGTCTTGATCTACTACAAATCCACGAAAAGCATGAATAATAAAAATATCAGATAATGATATCTTGTCAGATAATAAATGTGCTGCGAATAATCAAGAGAGTGTGTAAATGTTGAAAGTTATTTCTACCTTCGATGATGTGCTTGCGAGACAGGCCTCTCTCAGTTTCCGCTCTGAAACAAATTTAAGAAATGCTATATTCTAAGATTGACAGGTATGGCGCTCAGGTAGATAATTTAATTTTTCAGCCCTCTGAAGTTGTGTCTCGCTACCGCGACCCACAACTTCAAGCGGGTGAAAATTTGTCATCTTTGTCTAATTCAAGACCAATCATTTTCTAATCTTGATGCTTAAACACTCATTTTGTTTCCAGGAATAGTGATTTAATTAGCTAAGGCCTATAAAACAGATTAAAAACGACCATAGCTCAGCGGAGAAAGGGGTAAATATGACATGTTACAGTCAGTGGAAGAAGATAATATATATAGCTCATTATATTAGACATATATTCAGGGCTTAAAAATGTTCAGTATATGATAATACTAATGACGGTATTTATAATATCAAATTGTAAGCAAATCACAAATAATCACAATATATAATCGCAATATATATTAAATAAACACAATTTTAAGCAATGCTATATATTATATATGAAGTGGACAATCTACATAGTTCATAATATTTTAAATACTTTGTTCAGACATACAACATTTTCAGTTTAAATTATTTTTTGTATCCTTCACAACATGTTATTTGGAAGACAAGCAACATAATTACAGTTAAAAGCGGCATTTTTACGATGTATGAAGTGTATGTTGCCCGCGTCAACAACCAGAGATAAAATAGCCACATAGTTGTATAAACAGCAACAAAAACATCCTCTGGAAACGCGTAGAAACCTCTTTATTTACCTCCACCCGTTGACCTCCACCTCCTTATGTTCTTACCTCCAGCCGTTGACCTTCACAGTAGATTTCCAGGTATGTTCCCACCTCCAACGTTTGACCTTCACGTTAGATTTCTAGGCATGTTCCTACCTCCAACCTTTGACCTTCACGTTAGATTTCTAGGTATATTGTTACCTCCACCCGTTGACATTCACAGTAGATTTCTATGCACGTTTTTACCTCCACCCGTTGACCTTCACAGTAGATTTCTAGGTATGTTCTTACCTCCACCCGTTGACCTTCACAGTAGATTTCCAGGTATGTCCTTACCTTCACCCGTTGACCTTCACGTTAGATTTCTAGGCATGTCCTTACCTCCACCCGTTGACCTTCACGTTAGATTTCTAGGCATGTTCTTACCTCCACCCGTTGACCTTCACAGTAGATTTCTAGGTATGTTCTTACCTCCACCCGTTGACCTTCACGTTAGATTTCTAGGTATGTCCTTACCTTCACCCGTTGACCTTCACGTGAGATTTCTGGGTATGTTCTTACCTTCACCCGTTGACCTTCACGTGAGATTTCTGGGTATGTTTTTACCTCCACCCGTTGACGTTCACGTGAGATTTCTGGGTATGTTTTACCTCACCCATTGACCTTCACAGTAAATTCCTAGGTATGTCCTTACCTCCACCCGTTGCCCTTCACGTGAGATTCTAGGTATGCTCTTACCTCCAACCGTTGACCTTCACCTTAGATTTCTAGGTATGCTCTTATCTCCACCCGTTGACCTTCATGTTAGATTCCTAGGTATATTCTCACCTCCACCCGTTGACCTTCACGTTAGATTTCTAGGTATGTTTTTACCTCCACCCATTGACCTTCACGTTAGACTTGTGGGTATATTCTTACCTCCACCCGTTGACCTTCACATTAGATTTCCAGGTATATTCTTACCTCCACCCGTTGACCTTCACATTAGATTTCCAGGTATATTCTTACCTCCACCCGTTGACCTTCACATTAGATTTCCAGGTATGTTGTTACACCCACCCGTTGACCTTCACGTTAGATTACTAAGTATATTGTTACCTCCACCCGTTGACCTTCACGTTAGATTACTAAGTATATTGTTACCTCCACCCGTTGACCTTCACGTTAGATTACTAAGTATATTGTTACCTCCACCCGTTGACCTTCACGTTAGATTACTAAGTATATTGTTACCTCCACCCGTTGACTTTCACGTTAGATTACTAAGTATATTGTTACCTCCACCCGTTGACCTTCACGTTAGATTACTAAGTATATTATTACCTCCACCCGTTGACCTTCACGTTAGATTACTAAGTATATTGTTACCTCCACCCGTTGACCTTCACGTTAGATTACTAAGTATATTGTTACCTCCACCCGTTGATCTTCACGTTAGATTACTAAGTATATTGTTACCTCCACCCGTTGACCTTCACGTTAGATTACTAAGTATATTGTTACCTCCACCCGTTGACTTTCACGTTAGATTACTAAGTATATTGTTACCTCCACCCGTTGACCTTCACGTTAGATTACTAAGTATATTATTACCTCCACCCGTTGACCTTCACGTTAGATTACTAAGTATATTGTTACCTCCACCCGTTGACCTTCACGTTAGATTACTAAGTATATTGTTACCTCCACCCGTTGACTTTCACGTTAGATTACTAAGTATATTGTTACCTCCACCCGTTGACTTTCACGTTAGATTACTAAGTATATTGTTACCTCCACCCGTTGACCTTCACATTAGATTTCCAGGTATGTTGTTACCTCCACCCGTTGACCTTGACATTAGATTTCCAGGTATATTCTTACCTCCACCCGTTGACCTTCACATTAGATTTCCAGGTATGTTGTTACCTCCACCCGTTGACCTTCACGTTAGATTACTAAGTATATTGTTACCTCCACCCGTTGACCTTCACGTTAGATTACTAAGTATATTGTTACCTCCACCCGTTGACTTTCACGTTAGATTACTAAGTATATTGTTACCTCCACCCGTTGACCTTCACGTTAGATTACTAAGTATATTGTTACCTCCACCCGTTGACCTTCACATTAGATTTCCAGGTATATTCTTACCTCCACCCGTTGACCTTCACATTAGATTTCCAGGTATGTTGTTACCTCCACCCGTTGACCTTCACGTTAGATTACTAAGTATATTGTTACCTCCACCCGTTGACCTTCACGTTAGATTACTAAGTATATTGTTACCTCCACCCGTTGACTTTCACGTTAGATTACTAAGTATATTGTTACCTCCACCCGTTGACCTTCACGTTAGATTACTAAGTATATTGTTACCTCCACCCGTTGACCTTCACATTAGATTTCCAGGTATATTCTTACCTCCACCCGTTGACCTTCACATTAGATTTCCAGGTATGTTGTTACCTCCACCCGTTGACCTTCACGTTAGATTACTAAGTATATTGTTACCTCCACCCGTTGACCTTCACGTTAGATTACTAAGTATATTGTTACCTCCACCCGTTGACTTTCACGTTAGATTACTAAGTATATTGTTACCTCCACCCGTTGACCTTCACGTTAGATTACTAAGTATATTGTTACCTCCACCCGTTGACTTTCACGTTAGATTACTAAGTATATTGTTACCTCCACCCGTTGACCTTCACGTTAGATTACTAAATATATTGTTACCTCCACCCGTTGACCTTCACGTTAGATTTCTAGGTATATTCTTACCTCCACCCGTTGACCTTCACGTTAGATTACTAAATATATTGTTACCTCCACCCGTTGACCTTCACGTTAGATTTCTAGGTATATTCTTACCTCCACCCGTTGACCTTCACGTTAGATTTCCCTTCTTCGGCTGGTTTACTCTCCCCTTCATTTTCAAACATGCTGAGAGGTCTACAATAGAACACATCGTATAGCATTACCAGTATAAATGTGATTTCAGTCAACAATGTAATACAAGATTTTCATTACACCACATCGCATAGCATTGCCAGTATCAATATGCAGTGTGATTCCAATCAACAATGCAACATAATGTATACAATACAACTAATATTAATACAATTATTATCCTTTAATAAAATGACAAATCAGTTGTGCAACCGTCTTTATACGTCAGAATCTGACGTCTGTAGACGTCAAATTCTGACGTCTAAAGATGATCTTCGCATTGAAAGAATTAAAATAACACAAGTTTTCAAATGGAGGGGGAAAGAGCGGACTAAGACAATTATGATGGTTTCAAAATAAAAAAACTCATTTAGTCTCCATGGTTTGAACACAAATAATTCAGACGCTGTAAGGGCTAATATTATCTCACTAAAACTAGGTACAAGATATGTATCATCTAAACGCCACCAACGCGTCTCATTCAACCATGTGATAATCATGATAGGCCTAGTAGTCGTATTCTTTAATTCTAAAACAGTTCAATTTGCGCAATGTAAACCAATCTCAAATACTACACTTTAGCCATATGTTGATGAAATGTACTTGATAAATGGATCATTTTTTAAAACGTTTTACGCTCTGTGTAATGTTCTTATAATATTGCTACAGCATTGCACTGAAAAGTGACTTTACCGAAGTTTTGAAAAAAAATTCTTTGTAGTGCTATAAATCTTGCTATAAAATAGTATTTTTTTAGTATATAACAGTCTCAATCGTTGAACAATTTGCATGAAACAATTAACTTTTCAAGTTCTGAGATTGTGAAATTATATGCTGATTTTATGTGCTATGATAACTATAAGCCCAGCAAACACGAGGCGTTCATCCAATGTTGATTCAATGTTGGTCCGCGGTCTGCGACGCTGGCCCCAACATTGGGTGAGCGCCTCGTGCTTGTGGGATACATTCAGCCAATTATTCAGAACACCGGACGATCCAGGCCGTTGTCAGAAACGGCTAGTCACAGAGATTGAGCCATATCACTTTTACATAAGTGTTTTTTAAATAAGACCACATCGTTCTCATTATCATTGTGACCAACTATAGGCCTACATGTGACGGAAACTTTAAATATACTCCATCTATAAAGAAGCTGGAAACTACATTCTTGTCCAGACTTCGCCTCGTAAAATAAACGATTCCATGATCAATATATCTAGTTAGCTCCCCAAATACCATGATAAGGGAATTCATAGTAACTTTATAGTTTCGGATCTCACTGTTTGTTGATGATTTAATAAATCACTGAGATATTAGGGTTTGCCAGAAGAGTAGAGCTTTAAAATTGAGGTCTATGAGTAATACTAATATTCAAAAGAACGTAAATCCACTTACTTTCCTCCCCAATACAGTTTCGTCATAACGACGTAACTCGATCTTCTGAAAAAATAAAACAACAACGCAACCCTTTCAGCGCGGGGACCATCTGTAGATGGCCGACTCTGACGTATTAAGACGGTCCCCGCATTGAAAGAACTAAAATGTTTATGTATATTGTGTTTTACTAATATGTCAAAAATACTTTTTATTGTTTTTAGTATGAACTGTGAAGAATGTAATGTTTACAGTCAACCACAAGTGAATTGTAATTACAACTACAAACTTGGTCAAAATATCAACCTCTGATGAACAGAGTGTCGCATGTGAGTGCCACGTACGACATTCTAACAGGGTCGTATCGACCTCTGGCAGAGTATCGTATGTTAGTGCCACATATGACACTCTAACAGGGTCGTATCGACCTCTGGCAGAGTATCGTATGTTAGTGCCACATGTGACACTCTAACAGAGTCGTATCGACCCTGTTAGAGTGTCGCATGTGAGTGCCACATGTGAGTGCATGTGAGTGCCACATAAGATACTCTGTTTCACAGGGTCGTATCGACCTCTGGTAGACAGAATATTCGCCAGGGTCGCTATATTAGATCAGCAACATTTGTATTGTATCAACATAAAGTACAGCATTATCAGTGGTACATCAAATTAATACATATGATTAATAGAAAGATAGCTTACACTCATCAATTTAAATGTGTTGTTGTCGAAATATATAATTACGTTACCTCCAGCATTTCTTCTTCAGAATTCTTCCCAGCACAATTTCAGCTCTGAAAATGCATGCGGTGATCCACATCAATATTAACTCAATTCCAAGCCCAGATTACTACCATATTTTTAAAGTAATATTGCTGCAAAGTAATATTTTTATTCACCCATTTAAGCCACCCCCCCCCCCTCCCTTGTCTCATTCAAACACCACATGTTATATTTCAAATGAAATGTATCAAATATTATGGTATAATCATAAAAATGTGCATACACACTACATCCCACGTGGGTAACATGTTTATTATAAACTAAAAATGCTAAATTACATTAACCCTTTAACCGCCGTTGTCGCATATATTCTGGTTTTCATTTTTATTGGCACATTAAGTACCACATTTTAGATATGGTAAAGATAAAATGTGACATCAACCAGCAAGATTTGAAAACAGTTGACCTTCATTTTGTCAAATCTGAATAATTTTCACTCACTTGAAGTTGTGGATCGCGTCAGCGAGACACAACATCAAGTGGGTGAAAATTCGAATTGAATAATTTGGCGGTTAAAGGGTTAAACAATTTTTCACTCACTTTCCTGACGCATAAACTTCCGCTGTATCGAACAGATTGATTCCGCTCTCATACGCCAGGGTCACAAGCTCCTCTGCCACCTGATAAACATAGCATATTTATGTTCATGTACATATCTTATGGCAAAAACGTAATAAATGGCGGCCATATTGGATTGTAGCTCAACAAATTTAATCTTTTTTTGTGCTAATTAAACCATATGTTCTCTCTAATCACAAAAATACAAGTTTGGACACCAAAAAGTTATTTCTAACATGATTTAATGTATAGATAATGCAGAAAATAAGATGTACTATGGCGGTCATTTTGAAAAATATGGTAATTTGGGCACTTTCCACAGTGCAATTTTTGGTAAACGTTTTTTCCTTGTAAAATACATGGCCTAGCGATTTCAAATTTGCCGACAAACCTTTTGAAGTAATTTTGTTGAACTTGAGATCTTTGATGACTGGACTATAAAATGAAATGAATCGGGCTTTAGGCCACCTTTGTGCACATATAGGCTAAACTGGGCCAGAACCTCCTGAGGATTGTGAGATGAATGAGATGACACTGTCCTCCAGACACAGGATTCGAAATTCGAGCCCTGGCGATCTGAGGCCGAGCACGCTACCTCTCGGTCACGGAGGCTCCCCAGAATACTGAGTTTCACACGTGGATGGGGAAGAAACATTTTGTTTCTTTCAAACCGCCGAGACCGGGAACCGAACCCCGAACTCTAGCGTGAAAGTCAGCGGTGCTAACCACTACCCTAGGGCCCCCGCCCAATGACTGGACTATATTCATGTACTCCCTAACGCTTAGCGCGCTTAAATACTTTCTTCTAAACCATGGGGACCCAAGGGTTTTTTCAATTGAAATCATCATAAATGGCTTAGTCAGGTCTTTCCGATTTATTTTATTACCTATGTTATGGGTCTACAGCCATTATAAATAGTGTTACTCTTACAGTGCGGAGATCTACTTTAGACGTCAGATTATGACGACTAAAGTCGATCCCGCGCTGTGAGAGATAATATGAATGTGAGAATAGAATATACTCCACTGAGTGTGGTTATTTAAGAAAATAAAAAACAAAACTGTGTATCACGTGTGTCATTGTTTACTTAGCGATTCAAATTTGTTCTGGGACTCATCGCACTAAGAATAATAAAATTAAGATTATCAAAATCACACCTCCGCCCTAGCACAGAGAGCTTTGAAGAGCTTTTTAAAAGTTCAAACAAAGTCCAAACTAATTATATTTCTGACCTGTGTAATATTGAGTTATATTCCAACAATTGTCTAACCTAGATTCTTAGATTCTAAGACGGGAACAGGATCAGATCGTCTCCTTGGATATGAAAGGGTGCATCTGTTACTTTACAAAGTGGCAGATACACCCTTTTATATCCAAGGGAAGATATTTTCACGTTAGATTCGTTGACAATTAAAACAAAATGTTTGAGCAATGTCGGAAAGCAAATGTCATGTTTTATTAATTTTGTCCCTGAGAAGTGAGCAAGTCTAAGCAAATCTCGGCAATTTTCAATAAACTGATAAAGTGGTCAAAGTTGGAAGCTGTCAATTACATTCAACTACCTATCGTACTATCGTACTATCTATCATATTCAAAATTATGTTGTTTTACATAATTATTTGCCGACAATGATTTGCAAAAATTGACCAAATACATTGGAGAAAACAAAATATTGTAGCTGAGAACAATTATTAGATATGGTAATCACACTATATTTTTAGATTAATATATCGTCCTTTTGGATATGAAAGGGTGTATTTGACACTTTGTGGAGTGGCAAATACACCTTTTCATATCCAAGGCGACGGAATATCTTTACAAAAACGATAACCAGTCTGCGACGCTGGTCCAACATCCAACTAACAACATGTTTGCTGGGATATCACACATAATACATGGTGTAACAGTGTTGAAACTTCCCAGCTCGGGGATTGAACCACCGACCCTAACATCATGAGTTCTACCATTGCAAATTGGTGGAATAAACTTCTTGCAGAGAATGTGAAGAGTCTTGGAGTGACACTGGACAGCTGTCTGACATTGGAAAGATTCGTCTACGTCTGACTCAATCTATCACTGAAAAGTTGGGACATGCCTTCATCACTGCTCGCCTGGACTATTGTAATTGCATCCTGTACGCCCCCCCCCCCCCCCAATAGACTCATTCGGCGTTTACAGCGTAGTCAGAACACCGCAGCATGCCTGGTGACACGCACCAATCGAAATGATCATAATTACAACAGGCCCGTGCCCAGAAATTTTTGAAGGGGGGATCGAATTTTGGATTGCTGAGGTATTTTCGAAGCTATTTGGACCCCCTGTAAATTTCTGGAGGATGTTGCTGGGGGGGGGGGGGTTGGAACGTGCGACCCTCTCGACCCCCCCCCCCCAAATGACGGGCCTGTACAATGTATACCACCAGTGCTTAAAAGCCTTCATTGGCTACCAGTGCAAGAGCGAATCATCTTTAAGGCACTGTTGCTCACGTACAAAATCCATAGCAGCGCGCCATCATATTTATCCGAGTTAGTTTCAAGCTACCTTCCAAGCAGAAGCCTTCGCTCATCATCAAAAAACTTTCTCTGTCGGCGCAAGACTGAACTCTTACAGTACGGAGGCAGAAGTTTTTCCAGTGCAGCGTCAAAACTTTGGAACGAACTCCCGGATTCAGTGCAAAGGTGCGAATCCTTAGATGTCTTCAAAAGCGCCTTGAAGGAGCATCTTTTCTGTAACGCCTACCTTTAATTGTCTGCAAAGCGCACAGAACACTGTATGTGCGCTATAGAACTTTTTATTAATAATTTTACCAGTGGCGCCAAAATGTTATTAACCCTTTAGCTGCCAAGTTATTTGATTGGAATTTTCACTCACACAAAGTTGTGTCTCGCTGACGCTATTTACAACTTCAAGTGAGAGAAAATTATGCAGATTAGACAAAATGGAGGTAAACTATTTTTAAATCTTGCCGATCAACGTTTTATCCTAAACATGTTAAAAATCTGACATTTAAAATAATAATAATTTGAAAAAAAAACGAATATATTAGGAACTGGCGGTTAAAGGATTCAACTCGATGGACAGAGTGGTGATTATTCCAGTCCATTCGAACGACTTCAAGGGTTTTTCATAGCGCACAGTACTATAGACAGAGCTGCACACCTTTGAACATTTTTGAGCACTGCATATGCACAACCCCGATGACAAATATCCGACCCGGCCAGGATTCGAGCCCAGTTAGCTACCTCTGAGTTTCGAGCCACAATCGGCTCGAATGAGTCATCGGGGCCGGCCAGTCCATTCCACACACACGCACGGCCACGCTGGCTGCACTCAGTGTTGATTTGATGTTGGCCCAGCGTCGGAGACGATGGGCCAGCATCAAATCAGCATTGGCTCATCGTCTTTTGTTTGTTCAGCATTGGCTCATCGTCTTTTGTTTGTTGGGCAGTGCCGGGCGGGTTCAACACTGTTACACTAAGGGGTCTTGTCAAGTTAAAAAAGTCCAAAAAGCAGAAAACAATTCACTTGGAGATGTGAATAGAAAAAGGCAATAAGTTTAAATATACGTTAGATCGCATACAACCCCCCCCCCCATCATTTTTTTTTCTCAAACTACAAGAAAACACAAAAAACATACACAGAAAACACACATAAAAACACACACAAAAAATCCGAGTTAGGGCTTGACCCACCCAACCACTTACGAGTTTTTCTTGGATTTTTTTTACTTTTTTAAACTCGACAATACCCTTAACCCTTTAACCACCAAATTATTCAATTTGAATTTTCACCCACTTGTAGTTGTGTCTCGCTGACGCGATCCACAATTTCAAGTGAGTGAAAATTATGCAGATTTGACAAAATGGAGGTCAACTCTTCGAAATCTTGCTGGTTGATATCACATTTTATCTTTACCATATTTAAAATGTGGTTCTTAATGTGCTAATTAAAAATGATAGCCCAAATATATGCGGCACCGGCGGTTAAAGGGTTGAGGCGTAATTATACTTATTTGCGTCGTCATTTCTCTCACCTCGTCTGATACTTGAGAGCCAAATGTCACCCACGTTCCTGCAAAAAATAAAAAAATATAGAGTCACAATAATCAGTGCTAATATATAAGATAAACAGGTAAAGGCACAGTTAATGGTAGGTCGTTGCGTCAGACCCTTATGCTGACCATACCCATAGTGGATTGATGTTAGATTGTACGAACTCATACATTTTAACTGTGTATCATAATCATCTGTATCATTTTATTTCTATCATCTCATTATCATCATGACTATCATGTAATCATAATCAGTTCTTACTATATGCAATTTTTGCATGCATATATCTATTTAGGTTGATGTAATTTTACAGTCTCTTGTAACTCATATTGAGTGACCATGCAGTCACTACTATATTAGTCTGACATTTATTTTTGATTTATATAATGTAAACTGGATGAGAATAAATAAAGATTAACTACTACAATCTTGTTATGGGACCTGTTCATTCGTGTGCCCCTTCAACTCCCACTGGGAGGGGCATACAGATACTGTGACTAATAGAGAGCTAGCAGCATATATTACACATTTGCCAGTTTGTCATACCAGCTTCTCATTTACACCTGACCACATGTGAATCGCGGCCGAGTGGAGTGATTAATCTTTACAACGCTGACACTTTGGTATTTAAATCACGGAGAGGGTTTTTTTTCAATTTGAAACCATCAAAATAAATGTCTTAGTTAGATATTTCTGCTTCATTTGAATACCGTACCTATGTTATAGGTCTGCGGCCATATTAAATATTTTAATTCCTTCAGTGCAGGGATCGATTTTAGACGTCAAAATCTGACGTTTATAGATTTCTTTGTTACTCCTTATTTACTATTCATTATGGAGATTAATTTCACCACTACTCAATATTTTTGCATGGTATTTTCAGGGTAGTTAACAGGTTAGAGGGGGGCAATTATCCGTGCAAAGTTTCATTAAAATCGGTTGAGAATTGTGAAATCAACGAAACGCTAGCGCTACAAGTTAATGTTACAGCGACTATACACACTTTGTTGTCTACGTTTAGGTGAAGGCTATACGGATATAAATGGATAACATTAAACCCTTTGAGCGCAGGGATTGTCTTTAGACGTCAGAATCTGACATCTGTAGAGGTATAGAGGTCCCAGGACTGGAAGAATTAAAAAATATATAATGGCAGTAGACCCATAGCGGTCATTCAAATGAAGCGGGAGGAGCTAACTAAGACATTTATGATGATTTCAAATTGAAAAAACCTTCGGTCTCCATGGTTTATAGTTGCCGTCCTGGATTGATGTATTTGCCGTACCCGAAAAATTCAACATGACGGTGGCTGGGAGCGACCCCGACCCTATGGTACGAAAAAAATGTCCATAACTTTTTAATGGCTATGCGACCTCTGAGCTGAGCATGCGGGCATGGAACTGAAATGTTGCTGATTCTAAAAAAAACTATTTTCGACCTGATTATTGAGCGATATTTCCAGATAAGATTTCTAAAACAGGTTAAAAACGCCATTAGTAGTAATCAGCAAGCAAAGGGTCAATTGCACTTACGCTTAGCAATCGGGTAATTTAACATTTAACTCACCTAGGGCGATATTTGACACTCGTAATCCCGATTTGCCGAGATTTCTGCAAGACAAATACAGACAGTTATCAAAAACGTACACTAATATTAACAGACGTGTAGAGTATGGCAATGATATGAAATGTAATAACATCATATAATATCACAAACAGCATAGATTATAATACCCACCTGGCCCCAACACAAATATCACACACTGTAGTCACCTTACTGCAAACAACACATGTTGTTGACCTTTACATATTCTTGTCAATCTTTATGTATTCTTTGTGATCTTCATATATTCGTTGTGATCTTTATGTATTCTTTGTGATCTTTATGTATTCTTTGTGATCTTTATATATTCATTGTGATCTTTATGTATTCTTTGTGATCTTTATATATTTTTTGTGATCTTTATGTATTCTTGGTGATCTTTTATATTTTCTTTGATGTTTATGTCTTCTTTTTTATATTTATGTATTCTTTGTGATCTTTATATATTCTTTGTGATATTTATGTGGTGAGTATATTCTTGGTGATCTGTATGTATTATTGGTGACAATGACTATCTGCTGAATTTTATTATGTCAAATTAAACCTCAGCTGGGACTTTAAAATGAAATAAATCGGGTATTATGCCACTTTTGTGCACATACAGGCTAACCTGGGCCAGGAGAACCTCCTGAGGATGGTGAGATAAGTGAGATGACACTGCCCTCCAGACACAGGAGGTCTGAGGCCGAGCACGCTACCTCTCGGTCACAGAGGCTCCCCACAATACGGAGTTTTACAAGTGGATGGATCTAGGACTTTCAAGCATTTATTCAAAATGTTGTGTGACATGCGCAATCAACCGTCTCAGCTTGGCTGTCACAGGAACTATTTCGAATAGAATTCGTGGAATCTAAAATCAGGCTATATTCCATGAGGATGTTCTCAGCTTTCATTTGATATACTGTAGATGAGGTTTTAATTTTCGCGAAGCTCGCGAGGAGGACAAATCCGCGAATTCAAGAATCTCGCTGAAATTATTTTTCATATTAGCGCTACTAAAGAAAAATGAAAATTAAAAAAAAACTCCGTGAAAAGTCACAAAATTTGAAATTCGCGAAAATTTAAGCCCGCAAATATTACCGGATCTACAGTATTATACCTGGATATTTCATGAAATCATGACATTTGTGTTCACCTTGAGCTGGGGGACTACTGCAACTCTGAACTCAAGAGAAACAAAAAAATAGTAAATACCGAAAATCCTAATTTAACCCTTTAAGTCCTCACGATGCATTAAAGCATCATTTTATATCCCTGAAAACACACTTAATTTTCCTACAACTACATTGTAATTTTCCTTAATTTTTCACCCACTTCAAATCATCTTCGTCCACTACAAGTCGAGAACTGCGACAGCAATTCGCGGCTTGTAGTGGATAAAGACGAAAATGGTAAAATCAGGCTTGAAAGAGTTAAATTATCCTATTTTTATTATTATTTCCATTAGAAAAAGTAGGATAACTCCTAATGTTTTAAATGCAAATGAGACACTGTTGGGATAAGATCAATGTCAAGTTTATTGGCGCGATGCCACCCTGGATACTGTGGGGATTACCCCTTCCGCCACCAAAAACCATTTGTCAAAGTAACGGTATTGACATACAAAAGTTGATGCTGAGGATATCTAGAAGTAACGATATTGACATACAGAAGTTGATGCTGAGGATATATAGAAGTAACGGTATTGACATACAGAAGTTGATGCTGAGGATATATAGAAGTAACGGTATTGACATACAGAAATTGATGCTAACCCAGCAAACACGAGACGTTGAACCAATGTTGATTTAATGTTGGCCCAGAGTCGCAGACGATAGCCAACATTAAATCAACATTGGTTCAACGTTCCATGCTTGCTGGGAAGGATCTCCAGAAATGTAAACTAATATATTTTTTATCCCTAGAAGTTACAGGATTGTCACACAGAAGGTAATGCTAATTGATATCTAGAAGTAACGATATTGGCATACAGAAGTTGATGCTAATTGATATCTAGAAGTAACGGTATTGACATACAGAAGTTAATGCTAATTGATATCTAGAAGTAACGGTATTGACATACAGAACTTAATGCTAATTGATATCTAGAAGTAACGGTATTGACATACAGGAGTTAATGCTAATTGATATCTAGAAGTAACGGTATTGACATACAGAAGCTGATGCTAATTGATATCTAGAAGTAACGGTATTGGCATACAGAAGTTAATGCTAATTGATATCTAGAAGTAACGGTATTGACATACAGAAGCTGATGCTAATTGATATCTAGAAGTAACGGTATTGGCATACAGAAGTTAATGCTAATTGATATCTAGAAGTAACGGTATTGACATACAGAAGTTGATGCTAATTGATGTGTAGAAGTAACGGTATTGACATACAGAATTTGATGTTAAGGATATCTAGAAGTAACAAAATTGACATACAGAAATGAATAGTAATATATTGTTCATCCCTAGAAGTTACAGGATTGACACACAGAAATTAATGCTGATTAATATCTAGAAGTAACATGGTTGACATACAAAAGTTGATGCTAATTGATATCTAGAAATAATGGGATTGACATACAGAAATAAGTTGATGCTAAGGATCTTTAAAGGTAAAGGTATTGACATACATAAGTTGGTGTTAATGATTTCTAGAAGTAACACAACTGACATACAGAAAGTTTATGCTAATGATATGCTAAATACAGAAAGTTTATGCTAGAAGAAACTGTATTGAAATGCGGAAATTGCTACAAATGATCTGTAGAATTAACGGGACTTACTTGTAGTATTTTCTCATCATCCTTGCCACTCGGGCAGAGTCCGATTCCACGGCTAAATGCTTGTGCGGTGAAAGCCAAGATTTGTCAACCTCGTCCTCCAACATACCAAGGGTGTGCAGGTAAGTGACGTGGAAGAAGTGAAAGACCAGCAATATCACAAGAACCTGGTGAGATGCTGCGAGGGTGTGCTTTATACAAGCATTGCCAGTGGTTCATGCTGTCATCCACATTCTGATGCTGAATGTCTTCGATCAGTGGGTATGCTAGTTTTTACAAAATGTTATGTATTCACTTATAATATTCAGAGACGTGCGCATTCACTGGGCCACAAACATACACTATACTGGTGATGGAATTAACGATTTAATCAAAATGTTATCTTCGTAGCAATCTACAATACCATCCTCATTGTGTTTTAGTCAATATTCTGATCATATAGGGGTCGGGCTGTATTCAGGAAAAAAATGCCAATCTTCTTTTTATACTACTTATGACACAAATATCCACAAGTCCGATGCTGTAATGAGCGAATTCCTGCGAATTTCAAGTCATGAAAATAAATCTTTCATACACGACCTGTATTTGTATCCTCTTTTGTGTTTTGTCAATATTATGATCATACAGGGAATGAGCTGTATTCAGAGCTGTATTCAGATTATCATCGTCCACGTTGACTATAAATACACAAATATACACTAGATCGATGCTGAAAATCAATCCATTTCAGATCACCTGCTGTTATATCAATAAACTCATCAAAAAGCTGTATTTGATTACACAGCCTTACTCGTGAAGAGCCAGATATCGGGGTCCTCAAATAATTTAATATTATATCCTTCCTAGACGACCTAAAATATAGTGATATCAATACCGTTGTCAGCAAGGTATATTAGATATATGTAGCCTAACTCCTTTAGGTGTAAATTGCTTCGATCTATATTAGGCTATTATCCTTCTTTGTTATATCAATACACTTTTTATAAATATCCTTTTTTTGTTATATCAATACACTTATGATAAAGCTGTACTTGATATCTGTAGCCTTACTGGTTTAGGTGCAAATTGATTCAATCTATATTATTATCCTTGTGTGTTATATCAATACAAGTATCATAAAGCTGTATGTAGCCTTACTCGTTTTGTTATATCAATACACTTATGATAAGCTGTAGTTGATGTCTGTAGGCAAGTACTGTAGCCCCTTACTCGTGAAGATTTCGATACGGGATGACCAGTGAGAAATGGGACGGATACTGAGCAACAGGATCAATACGACAAACGTCCACACACAGAGATCCACGTGAGCCTTATCTATACCGTCGTCCTAACAGTATCCCTCCACAGCGTCATGGACAGCTCATTATTAATTTCGCTCATATCCAGATCCATATGACCACAATATGTTCACTGAGGCGTGTGCACCACAGCCATGCACGGTGTATTCACGGTGTCTGGTTGACTCCGGTGGATGTTTAATGCGTGATTTATTTTCCCCGTGTTGCGTGCATCACGCTGGCTGTGACAGTACGCGTTCTGCTGGCTGTACGCTGTCCGTCGTCACTGCGCGGCAGGCTGATGGCCGTCCGCGAGCAAAGCGGCACAGCGGCACAGCGGCACAGCGGCAGAGCGGTATTCACGTTCTCAGCGGTGTCTTGCAAATCAAAAACACTGTAACTGCTTACCAGCAAACCTGCGGTGTCCCAACGTTGGTTTACTGTTGGACCAGCGTCGTAGACGGTGGGCCAACAGTAAACCAACGTTGTGTCGGCGTCTCATGTTTGCTGGAAATTGGCTTTGCACAGCACCGTAACGGTCCAGCTACCCGGCAACCATGAGACATTAATCCAGTGTTGTTTCAATGTTGGGCCAGCGTCGTAGACGGTGGGCCAACATTAAAACAACACTAAATATATGTCACCTGATCACTGGACTATACATCTAGTATAAAGCAAATAGTCGTAACTCATTACTCGGAAAATAAGTAGTTACTGCTAATTGCCTTTTAACGGCTGTATGATACAGAGGCAAACAGTAGTAGCTACTTACTTGTGTAATAAGCAGTTACTGCTGTTTGCCTTCACGTATTCTGTGTCGTGCAAATGCAAAAAGCAGTAACTGCTTACTTGTGAAATAAACAGTTAATTCCGTACATTCTACGCGCTTACCCTGAGACACAAACAGCAGTAACTGATTACTTGTTGAATGAGTAGATACTACTGTCTGCTCTTGAATAAACAAGGCCAAACGACAGTAACTGCTTACTTGATTAGTGAGCAGTTACTGCTGTTTGTCTTTGCACGGTGGTCAGTATACCAGTACTCGATGGCGGAAGAGAATCCTGTAGCTCTAATACAAACAGCAGTAACTGCTCACTTGTAAAGTGAACAATTACTGCTGTTTGCCTTTCACATAAAAGAGATGTGAAAGGCAGTAACTGCTTACTTGATTAGTCAGCAGTTGCTGCCTTTTGCCCTCACATGGCAGCCCCTTGAATCTATCGCCCAGTGCTCTGGCTCGTTGGACGCTCATTGATTTTTTTCTTGACAGTTCTCAGCAACAGCGCCGGTGGCCTAGTGTAGTGACTATAACACTACCGCCTGCCACGCCTGCGTTCTGGGTTCGCTTCTCGCTCTTACCCTTACAGCGCGGGGATCGACTTTAGACGTCAGGTAGACGTCAGATTCTGATGTCTAAAATATATCCCCGCTCTGTAAGAGTAAACATATTTCTAACGGCCGTAGACCCATAACATATGTATTCAAATAAGTCGGAAAAATCTGAATAAGATATTTATGATGATTTCAAAATGAAAAATACTTTGGTCTCCATGGTTTTCATAAAAATAAATCAGGACTTTAAGAGTTAACCAGGTGGGTCGTTTCACTTCACTGAACATACATTGCGGGGGGACCCCATTTCTGTGGGCGCTGTCCATGCTACGTATGCGGGTGGGCCCACAATGTGTACACAGCGAATCATGACGACACACCTATTTTAATTTCACCGCCTGTCACACCAGAGTCATGGGTTCGTTCTCATTTCACGGAGAAATCTCTTAATTTTACCATGGAGATATATACTATCTCCATGGTTTTACTGACCCCCCCTTGACAGCTATATAGCTATATCTCAGCGCTCTCAAGTCAATGATAGTCATTGATTTTTTCTTCGACTCAGTGACATTTAGTTCATTCTATGCACAGTTTGTACTGTATATAGGCCTACACCCCCTAGCAGCTAGATTGTCATTTATGCCACTCATATAAGTGGCACAAACGACACTCTGATTGTTAGGGGTGAACATTTTTTTTTTTTTTAGGGCGGATTTGATTAATGGCGGGAATCTACGAAAACGTTGAAACGACATAACAAAAATAGTTTTTATCTCGTTATAACGACTTGTAAGTCGTTAAATCGACTTAGCTTAAGTCATTATAACGACTTATAAGTCGTTCTAACGATTTATGCTAAGTCGATTTAACGACTTATGAGTCGTTATAACGACTTATGCTAAGTCGATTTAACGAATTATAAGCGACTTATGCTAAATCGATTTAACGACTTGTAAGTCGTTATAACGAGATATTTGTGTAATGTCGTTTCAAAGCTTCCATAGGAATCGGAAAAATAAAAATAATTGTTCAGAATGTTTTTTACAAATGCTCGTGTAACACAGCTATAATAGAATGTCGGGATCGGGAATATAAATAAATTGCCAGATTCTGTACTTGAAACCATAAAAAAAAATTCTACAGTTTCCAGAGCGGATTTTTTTTATATTTTATATGACGAAGTGATAAATAGATGTTTTATTGACATAGTTACAAGTTATCACTGACTTATTTGTCATAAAAATATATATGTACATACAAATGTACAACAAGGTTAGCATGGTTTGTTCTGTGAAATCACATGTGAATCGACATGATACATGTACACTTGACCCTTTGAGTGCGGGCGACGCTTTTAAGCGCATTCATACTGTTTTTCCACAGCTAAAAATTGATCAAATATGCATGTATAAATCTTGAGTAAAGCCCCCATTGTGAAATTTGGCAGGTTTAATTTTTAAGTGAGGAGGTATTTTCCTTTGATTTGAAGTTGGCAATTGCGTGAGCAATGCCAACTTCAAATGAAAGGAAAATGTTAAGTAGTAATGTAGCACTTAAAGAGTTAAAATCGGGCTTGCCATTTATATATTTAATCAAACAAAGTTTAAACTATGCATCATATATGACTACTTGAAAACAAGTTAAACAACATTATCATTGACATGTTTCTTTTAAAACCCACAACAAACTATTTGCATTTTGTTGTATTATTTATGTACATGGGGATATGAAATATCCACTATATCTTTGTATGTTATTCTACATAGTAGCAAAAAAGACAATGTCGTCGACGGGCCCGTAAATCATCAAATTAAAAATACCTGGCCTTAGTGACATTTGTTTCATTCTGTACACAGATTGCACTAAACTAACAATTATTATAGGCCAACAGAAAATTAAGCCCGCTATACAAAACCTTACCGTGTCGCATGTATCACCCCAATGAGTTGTAGGCTACATGGCCTACGACGACGGTTGCTAGGAGTTCGAGATTTCAAGTTAATTATTCAGGTTTCCATGCATATTATTTATATCATGTTCTATTTGTTTTGGCATGGATCACTGGTTCTCCTAGCAACATTCGTCCCATTCAGTGGAGGTATAAGCCAGTGACGCATTCAGTGGCAGCCCATTGTATATGGCTAAACCCTTCGTCTCATTTAAATTCCCACCCACTTGAAGTTGTGTCTCGCTACCGCGACCCACAACTTCAAGCGAGGGAAAATTACTCACATTTGCTTAATTTGAGACCAATTATTTGCAAATCTTGATGTTTGAACACAAATTTCACTGGCTATAACTTTAATTTAACCTGCTAAGAAAACGTAATAAAAACAATTATAGTGGTGCTTAACTCTTGAAGTGCGGGGATCGACTTTAGCCGTCAGAATCTGACGTCTATTGACGTCAGATTCTGACTACTAATGTCGATCCCCGCACTGAAGGAATCAACATATTTATATTGGTCGTAGACCCATAACATATGTATTTAAATGAATCAGAAAGGGCTGACGAAGACATTTATGATGATTTCAAATTGAAAAAAAAACATCGTTGCGATGTTTTTTACAAATTAATTCAGCGCTTCAAGGGTTAGCGGGGAATGGGTTGACACTGCCGCCTGCAATGTCATAGTGTGTGATTCGCTCCGTGCAGTAGATATCCATCCATTCACTCGTAAAGATCCACTATTATTGGGAGTCTCTGTGACAGATTAGTAGCACGTAAGACCTCAGACCGCCAAGCTTTGTAGCTTAAATCTGTCGCATTTGATTCTCATCTCACCATTCTCAGGGGTTTGTTCGGACCTATTTACCCTATGTGAGCATAAGCTTGATCTAAAGCTCATTTGTTAATGGTGTCTTTACTATTTTACCATGATTTGTTCAATTTGAACTGGCTTAGGTGGGGCTCATAATTTAAATCACTCTGTTACAGTTTATATGCATTATAATATCTCTCTTTCGTGTGAGCTTATTATTAAAACATAATGGGGGTGTGGTTTTTTGAGCTATTCGCTACTGTAGATCTGGTAATTTTTGGGTGTTTGAATTTCCGATAATTTCTGATTTTGGGACTTTTAACAAAGCTTAATATTCGCGAATTTTCATATTTCCTTAGTAGCGCTATTGTAATAATATTTTTTGCGGGATTCTTGAATTCGCGAATTTGTCCTCCTGAAATAATTAAAAAAAATGGTTAAACTCTGTGGTCAGCTTACAAATACAATATGACTGATATGATTCACACTGAAATAAAATGCATTATATACATGTATGTAATTATCCATGCGGTTTAAGGACAACCTGGTTGGTTGCCGCCTGCACTAGTCACCCCCTCCCCCCCCCCCTGTACTGGCCAGATCCAGCATGTATAACCCCAGTACATCAGCCCAGAAAACTAGAAGTGAGAAATAACTTGCTAGCTGTGAATCATACAGTAAGCTATACTGCTCTGCAAAGCCAAAAAGCAGTATCTACTTACCTGTGAAGAAAGCAGTATCTGCTTTCTTTACAGGTGAGTAGATACTTCTTTTTGGCTTTGAGTAGTTCAGGAGTTCAGTCAGTCCAAGTTCAAAGACCTGTTTTATTATAAAATATGCATGTGGGTCCACCATTATGGTAATGTGTGACTTAACAAGTCAAGTGCTACATTATTCCATTTAACTCTTCCTTTACCGACTTCCCCCTGATAAACCCACCCCCAGAAACCGACTTCTTTTTTAAGGCGGACCCCTGGGTACCATAAACAGCTATGCGCATGCGCACGTCGCACAAATTAAAAACGCAAGATAACATTGCGTCCATGTCACTGACCATTCTGGTTGGCGATTTTCATTCATGCATGTAATGAAATATCTCCATTGCATTTAATGCATATACACATGTGGAATTCGCATAAATGCGAAATTGGTAAAGGAAGGTAGTTTTTGCATAAATGCGAGATTGGTAAAGGAAGAGTTACATTTTCACCGACTTGAAGTTGTTTCTCTCTACCGCGACCCACAACTTCAAGTCAGTGAAAATTACTCATAGATATTTGTTTAATTTCAGATCAAACATTTGCAAATCTTGATGATTAAACACACATTTTCTTCCCAATAACAGTGCTTTGATCTGCTAATAAAACGAATTAAAAACGAGTATATTCGTAGGCCTACTTAGCGGTTAAATGGTTATTATTATTATTATTATTTAGTTTATTTATATAGCGCCTTTTTGGTTTTGTAACCAGTCAAATGGTTGAATATATTGACACCCAGCTACCCATCACAAAAGCATTTGTGAATATTGAGAAAACATAACCATAGCATCTCGTAGGCTCTAGAAAATATCCGTACAACATGTTTTTAAATGTTAGGCCTACACAAAAGACATCATGGAAAACGTTCTAGAATCGTTTTTGTACCGTTATAAATAATGTTCAAAGATATATTTAAAAAGGCTTTGAAAAAGTAGTATTAGATTATTGAAATGTTTTAAAATGGTTTTAATAATTTATTATTGTCTAGTATTAAGAAATGTTATATCATATTATCTAGAAGGTATGAATTAATGTTTAATAACATCTTCATGTAACATGTTTTCAAAATGTTTTGTGTTACTTGGGTATTTTCGTTCACTTTGAGGGTGAGTTGCTGCCATATTTACATGTTCATCTTTCTTGATGTGTGAAATTGTTGACCCTTTCACCGCTACGTTTCCTTAAATTAAATTTTCAACCACTTGAAGTTGTGTCTCGCTACCGCGACCCACTACTTCAAGTGGGTGAAAATTACTCTTATTTGTATAATTTGTGACCAATTTTTTTCAGTTGGGAATAAAATACATTTAAAACTATTATAATCGTACTCAGCGGTGAAAGGGTTGATATTCCCGCAATTCTTAACTAAAGTTGAATGAAAATGTTTGGAATTTACCCAAATTTAATCAAAATGAAAGTTCAGGACGTCCTTATTGTGACGGATTATTTCGAAGATTCTTGCATAAATATTCTAAATAAAAAATGGCAACTAAATTGTTGAATATATAATATACTACATACCGAATAAAATAAAATCAATAACAACTAGGAAAGGAGTTTCCGAACTCCGAGGCCCGGCTTGAGTCTGTATGTGTGCTTTAGACAAAAATTGGCCTATTATTTTATAAACATAACTGTATTGGTCCTCCTCAGTGGGCCAGAATCCTAAATGTCCAGGATATAATTATTCAAAGGAGACAACTATATTGTCGTGTATTCTTTCCACCACCATCGCCAGTACTGGCCAACATCCATGCAACAAAATGTAGGCCCACCCACCCAATCCCGGTTCAAGCGTCGCACCCCATTGCTGGTTTAATGCCGGTCAATCGTGTTTGACGCTGACCCAACTTAAAACAGAATTGGGTGATTGTCCCGTGTTTGCTCTGACTGCCATAGGGGTGCACTGACGTTTCATCCCCGGAAAGACCATCACCCGGATAACACGATACATTGGCCCAATTGTGAAATAATGTTGGGCCACCGTTTGCGACGCTGGGCCAACATTATTCTAACCAAAACCCTTTAAGCTCTTGAAGAACATAATCGTGAATATCTTTGTTTCTGAAAACTTTTTAAACACGAAAGTACTTAACCTAGGGACCTCAAACGTTATATTGGATATGTTCAGAAGGACTGGTGTACAAAAATGTCAACCGTTTCCCACACACACCGGGCGGGGGCCCTAGGGTAGTGGTTAGCACCGCTGCCTTTCACGCCAGAGTTCGGGGTTCGGTTCCCGGTCTCGGCGGTTTGAAAGAAACAAAAATGTTTCTACCCCATCCACGTGTGAAAGTTAGTATTGTGGGGAGCCTCCGTGACCGAGAGGTAGCGTGCTCGGCCTCAGACCGCCAGGGCTCGATTTTCGAATCCTGTGTTTGGAGGACAGTGTCATCTCAATCATCTCACCATCCTCAGGAGGTTCTCCTGGCCCAATTTAGCCTATATGTGCACAAAGGTGGCCTAAAGCCCGATTCATTTCATTTTTATTTTCCCACACGCACCACCCCTCTTTGCCCTAAATAGGACACAAACTCAGGCAAAATATACTTAATAGGCTACCTGCCGTAGGCCAGGCCTACTAAATATAAAGTCAACGAATGACAATAACCTATTATATGAAATCTAATACTGTTCATAAAGTATTTATGTTCATCTATATTGATTGACTTGATATATTTCACGGTTCCCCATACAGTGGTCCCCCTCCCCCCTGTAAAGGCAAACAAAAGTAATTAATTAGTGAGTAGTTACCGGAGTTTGATTTTGCCCTACAACAAATGCACACAGCAGTAACCGCCTATTTATAAAACAACCAGTTATTGACCTATCGCAAAAGCAAAAAACCGCGACTGCTCACTTGAAAAAAGCAGTTACTGCTGTTTGCCATTGACCTCTTTTAAAGACAAACAGACGTAACTGTATATCTAAAAGTAAGCCGTTACTGCTGTTTGTCTTTGACTTACAGCAGAGACAAATAGCAGTAACGGCTTACTTTTTAAGTGATCAGTTACTGCTGTTTGTCTTTGCTGGGAGAGTTCAGCTGCTTGGTTATTCCGCTAGACATTATATTGATTCAGCATATGTCGCTGCAGCCACTAGTAGACACACAATATTGTGTCATATTAGCATTATATCCGACCAGATTTCTAATGTTGCAGTGTAGTTTATTTTTATATCGTGAATGAACCATTTCCCGCCCACACATGACGATTAGAACGGGTCTATCGACAGTTAGAATGGCGCGTCTAAAATAATCATTAATTTACATTAATTTATTTCTAAACGTTTCCTTCATATCGTGCTATATTATTATATATGTCTACTATTGCAGTATTTTATTTTCACATTGTGTAAGTGCTCATGGCTTTACTTCGCTTTCTGAACAACAAGGCAATATCGCGACAGAAGGAAGCCCGAAGCCGGGACGATGCATAGTACAATAGGCAGCACTGTACACTCCAGGCCTTTGAATAGTTGGGAGCACTCTATATGCACAACTACGATGCCAAATATCCGGGCCGACCGCGATTTGAAACTGGTAGGCCATACATTCATGTTACAAGCCCCAGTCGATACGAATGAGCCATTGGGGTCGGCTCATATTGTGTTGGCCTATGAAGCATTGCATGTCCATACATGAAAATTAGGATGGGGCTATCGGCCGTGAAAATGGCTAATTTAAGATATTTAATAGGGCCCATATAATATCGATGGGCTATGTCTAAATGTATTTATTTATTTGTTTGTTTGTCTGTCTTTCTGTCTGTCTGTCTGTCTGTCTGTCTGTCTGTCTGTCTGTCTGTCTGTCTGTCTGTCTGTCTGTCTGTCTGTCTGTCTGTCTGTCTGTCTGTCTGTCTGTCTGTCTGTCTGTCTGTCTGTCTGTCTGTCTGTCTGTCTGTCTGTCTGTCTGTCTGTCTAATAGGGCCCATATAATATCGATGGGCTATGTCTAAAAGTATTTATTTATTTGTCTGTCTGTCTGTCTGTCTGTCTGTCTGTCTGTCTGTCTGTCTGTCTGTCTGTCTGTCTGTCTGTCTGTCTGTCTGTCTGTCTGTCTGTATGTCTGTCTGTCTGTCTGTCTGTCTGTCTGTCTGTTCGTTCGTTCGTCCGTCCGTTCGTTCGTCTGTCTATAGTATAATCAGTATAAACGCGGCCAAAATTTGTGAGTGATTTTTCAATACTCAGCTCCCTGTGTGGAACGCTGTGGCAGACAGGCATCCCGTATGGGAAACATGTAATTGGCTCCCGGGCTCTAGACGTTTCGCCTCCGTCTTAGAGACATTTCGCTTCCCGACAATCGTCGGGATTTCTTACCCCCGTTTCGCCCCCATGAAACGTTTCACACCCACTGAAGACGTTTTGCTGCCTCGAGAGACGTTTTATCCCCTGTATCAGACATTAAGCTATTACAATTTGACACCTCTGACTTTATTGTCACGTATCAGCGCCTTCTCATATAAGACGTTTTGCCCCGTTTCTTATAGGACGTTATATAAAATTAGTGGTAGGCCTATGCTGTTTGATATAAATTGATATTTTGTTATATATTTGTATATGGGGTACAATATAGGCCTATAGGCCCCATATCCAGAAAGTGTGGGTCTTTGCTTATATCCTTTGGACATTGTGCACCGTTATAAAGGCAATCTTGATAAATACATAGACATGTAGCGATGAATTGCCAAATTCAAATCTCACGACACTGATTAATGTGTGAGAGTCTCCGTCTGCGAGAATTGGCGAGAGAAGGGATGGCTTACTTCCGCTGTAAATTGTAAACTATGTGCTTTTTGGTTGTTTTTTATGGGTATGTTAACATTGTGTTTATCACACTTTCAATTGATAATTCTATTGAAAAAAAGATAAATATATATTTGAAAAGATTGAACAATTTTTTGACTAAAATATATGAAGGCATGAAAGACAATCACACGTGATATAGACAAACATAACGATCGTGTAAAGAACACTGACTTTACATTTATAAATAAAATATGTTACAACATAGTTTACAAAACCACTGACAATGTGAGTAAACACTTTATTACTAACTATGTCAGGCATTTCATTAACAAGGACAGGAATGCTATGTAACAATATACGCTTTGCAAATTCATGATAATTTTTATTGGGCAAGTATTTCCTAATGTAATAACAATGTTATCTTCCCTCGAGCTGGAGATGCACAAATATTCAGGTAAATTACTATTAACATTGTATTTTGTAATAAAAACTTTAAATTGTTTGCCTTTAAAATATCTTCAGCCTTGAGAAGCTGTACGTTATTTAAAATATGTTCCGAATGGGTCAAATATTCACTTCATGTTACAGATCTTATAACTTTCTTCTGAGCGAGGCTTAAATTATAAAGCTGAAAACTCCATATAATAATGCCATAATTTATATGTGGTGAAATAAATGTGGTATACATTATAAGTAGAACATGCTCAAGTAGCACGTCTGTAGACGTCAGATTCTGACGTCTAAAGTCGATCCCCGCACTGGAATAATTAAAATATTTCTAATGGCCGTAAACCCATAACATATATATTCAAATGAAGCGGAAAGATCTAACTAAGACATTTATGATGATTTCAAATGAAAAACACCTTTGGTTTCCATGGTTTGTATAAAAGTATCAAACATCACTGGCTCAGCCTCACTTATGCCATGTAGAGACTATAACTAATAGCATCACCTTATGTTATGTATCTCTTATTTCATGTAGAGAGTATAACTAATAGCATCACCTTATGTTATGTATCTCTTATTTCATGTAAAGACTATAACTAATAGCCTCACCTTATGTTATGTATCTCTTATTTCATGTAGAGAGTATAACTAATAGCATCACCTTATGTTATGTATCTCTTATTTCATGTAGAGAGTATAACTAATAGCATCACCTTATGTTATGTATCTCTTATTTCATGTAGAGAGTATAACTAATAGCATCGCCTTATGTTATGTATCTCTTATTTCATGTAGAGAGTATAACTAATAGCATCGCCTTATGTTATGTATCTCTTATTTCATGTAAAGACTATAACTAATAGCCTCACCTTATGTTATGTATCTCTTATTTCATGTAGAGAGTATAACTAATAGCATCACCTTATGTTATGTATCTCTTATTTCATGTAGAGAGTATAACTAATAGCATCACCTTATGTTATGTATCTCTTATTTCATGTAGAGAGTATAACTAATAGCATCGCCTTATGTTATGTATCTCTTATTTCATGTAGAGAGTATAACTAATAACATCACCTTATGTTATGTTATTGTAAATAACCTTATTGAATATTTCTTCACATAATTGTTTTTTATTCAATTGGGTTATTAGCAATCATCAATTAATTTATAACTAACATTAAGTAATGTTCATGGGTTTAGATTTGTATAGCAGGTCGTATTATAGCCTATTCTATTCACAGAAGCAATGTTATGAATATAAGTATAACTACTTATATTTAAAAAGAAAAAGGAATTGTTTAGCTACAATAAAGCATCACACTGTCATTACGTGTAATACATATAATCACATTTTATACATAATGATTATAAATAGAAGTGATTAAAATAAAATAAAATATTACTATACAATAAAATAATACTATATCTAAAACTATCAATACATTACTTGAATATATATGCTACATAATGCAATATAACAGCCTCACTGAATTGTCCAATCAACGTAAACCATTTGTTCGACCATTGGTCTGATGTGCCACGTACCGCTAATACAGGCATGAGCCCACTTCGTTTTGAGCATTGCTTCTTCAGGACATTCTACCACGCAGATAGCAATGTTACGTTTTTATTCATTGTTTCAGTAGCTATAATCAACTAATTTATGTTATATAATGTGCTTAGGTGTAGGTTTTATGTCACATTGTAATTGTGCACATTGTATTGTAATAGCGCAAACAATAATTATATTACATTTACGAATATATAATTACAACTAGTTACATTTACATACAGTATTACTTCGCGTAATACATGTTTTTATATATTACAATGTGTAGAATTATTATAAGTCGTGATTCAAGTACAATAAAAAACATACTATATATAATATTTAAAACTATGAGTACATTACTTGACTATATATGCTACATTACATTACCCTATAACATAATGCAATACAATGTGAGTCGATCCAACAAGAAATCAAAAGTTATCTAGCCTGTGAAAATTGGTATGAGAACATTCAGTCTCAATAAATTACCCAATCAACAGCATAAGCTCGACCGGATGTGTCACTTTCCTCTAGTAAATCATAAAATCTTAATGACCTTAACATACCACTTGCTTTGTAGATTTATCATTGATTGAATGCCAAATGATTAATAGACTCAAAACAACCATTTCATATGCCTGAATAAAAGATACAATACAACAATAAGAATAAAGTGTTAAACAGTGGAGAAAAAGGTTGGATAATTATGCTGATAACACTTAAAATTGCACAACATCCATACATATGGTGGTAGTCAAGGCATCAACCAATCAACCAATCAAGTGGTCAAATCCTACCCCAGGACCCCCATCAAGTAGTCAAATCTTACACCAAGACCCCCATCAAGTAGTCAAATCCTACACCAGGACCCCCATCAAGTAGTCAAATCCTACATCAGGACCCTCATCAAGTAGTCAAATCCTACACCAGGACACCCAGCAAATGGTCAAATCCTACACCAGGACCCCCATCAAGTACTCAAATCTATAAATGTAGGTTTACATAGGTAGGTTGTGTTAGTGCTAGTGTGTGCTTGATCCCCTCTGTATTAAATGGTCCTGGTATTGTCCATTCTGTCAGTTGGTAGGTTGTGATAATAGTAGTGTCAGTTTGGTTCCCATTCGAATCAAAAGGTCCTGATAGTGGCCCATTCTGCCAGTTGGTAGGTTGTGATAATAGTAATGTGTGTTTGGTCCCCTTGAAATCAAATGGTCCCGGTGTACCTCAATTCTGTCAGTTGGTATATTGTGATAGTAGTAGTAGAGTTTGAGCCCCCTTGGTCCAGATAGGGGCCCATTCTGCCAGTTGGTAGGTTGTGATAGTAGTAGTGTGTGTTTGGTCCCCCTTGTTATCACATGGTCCCGGTGTACCTCCATTCTGTCAGTTGGTATATTGTGATAGTAGTAGTAGAGTTTGATCCCCCTTGGTCCAGATAGGGGCCCATTCTGCCAGTTAGTAGACTGTGATTGTGTTAGTGTGTGTTTGGTCCCCCTTGGAATCAAATGGTCCCGATGAACCTCCATTCTGTCAAGTTGGCGTCAAATTAGCACCTTGTCTTCCGACACACGTTATTGTGATAGGTGTATTAACCCTTATCCTGCTAAGTTAATTTGTTAAAATTTTCACCCACTTGAAGTTGTGTCTCGCTGCCGCGACCCACATCTTCAAGTGAGTGAAAATTACTCATATTTGTTTAATTTGGGACCTATCCTTTGCAAATCCTGATGTTTAAATGCACATTTTTCCCAAGTATCAATAATTTTATCGACAAATAAAACAAATTAAAAACGACAATAGTCGTGATCAACAAGATAAGGATTAACCCTTTAAGCGCAAAATTATTCAATTTGAATTTTCACCCACTTGAAGTTGTATTTCGCTGACGCGATCCACAACTTCATGTGAGTGAAAATTATTCAGATTTGACAAAATGGAAGGCAACTTTTTTCAAATCGTCCTGATTTTATGTTACATTTTATCTTTAACGTGTTAAAATGTGGTATATAATGTGGTAATAAAAAAATGAAAAACCGAATATATTCGAGACCGGCACTTAAAGGGTTAATCCAGATGCAGACGTTTCCAGACGGCCCGCCTGAGGTCAGGAAGATGTGTTAAATAGATCACAGGATTGAGCAATCTGGAAAGAACAATTTCCACAAACCACCCGATTTTGGCCCAAATAAACAGTGTCATATCTCTGCGAGTATCTGCTTCATTCCAAGCTGCCCCAGAAGGAAACAGTATCATTCGAATGACCATCCCTGGCACTATCGCTATCCAGAACGTGCCAGATATTGAAAGTAATATTTTCATGTGACGTTTCACTTTGCTCAACATATTTTCAATGGGTTGTTGAGTGGCCTTGTCAACCATGCCTGGATTTAGGCGAGATTGATGTTTCTTCACCAACAAACCTAGACTGATCAAAGTGAAAATGCTGATTACCAGAGAAGGACAGAAGAAAACGATTTTAATAATCAGGTTGTATTTTTTTGTGTAACTTTCAGGGAGGACGCAGTACATTCTTGTAGTTACAGGAATCCTCACAAAAAGGGCATCAATCACTATGGTATAGAGCATAGGCAGCGAGAACAAAATCATACAAGTGATTTTGATCTTGGTTTTTGTGAAATATCTATTGTATCTGAATGGATATCGGAAAAATACCAACCTTTCTATCGCAAGATAACCTAACATGTACACAGATGTAAGGTTGAGTATTTTGCCAATGGCTGATATGATTTGACAATAATAGAGGGAGAACACGAGTACATTGTTAGTAATGATTACTGGTAAGCCTTGAAATAAAATGACGTTACCAGACATGATGTCACAAAGCATGAAGAGAGACAGTAGGGTGTAATGCGTGTTTTCATGCTGAGTATTTGTCTTTTTAATGACATAGATCAGGAAAGCGTTCGTGGTGTTCACATGGAGCCAGAATAGTGATACCACCATGGCTGTGAGCACCTGTTCTAGCAATGAGCCTGTCACAACAGACGGCAACGGGGTTGTCAGCTCGAGGATGTCATCAGCTGTGATCAGTCTATGTTCAAATTCCGTTGTGTTCATCATGTCAGCAATGTCCTGTGCCTGGTGACTTATAGATAAATTAGCAATCAAGCTGAAGGCGAGTTAATGCAATCAGGATAGCCTAATTGCTCAACCCATCGCATTTTTAGTCCAGAAATTTGTCCTGCAAACAAGCACATTTGAAGCATAAATAAGCATTTCACTTACCCGAGTGGCATATGTTTAGCATTTCACTTACCAGAGTGGCATATGTTTAGCATTACACTTACCAGAGTAGCATATGTTTAGTATTTCACTTACCCGAGTGGCATATGTTTTGATTCCAATGTCTCATAGGTTTTTTTTTCATCAACACCAAACAATAGGCTATATTAAGTGTGTTTCACTATTTTAGCAAGCTTAATGCCCTAAATCATTTTTCTAGAAGCGTGAAATCTAACAGCAATATGACTAGTTATATTTAATTAAGCTTATGTAGAGCCATAACACAAATTCAAAATTTAAAAAGTAGAAGATATTATATAATATTAGATACATAGTAGCAGATATTATTGTTGCCGAAGGATGAGCTCCATGATACCAAATTCGGATTTAGAGAATCCAAAGGTACCTCTATGCCTTGTGTTCTTATCAATGACTTTTAGTTTTTCAACAGAGGTGACGGTAACAGAAGTGACAATTTTTCGTCGTTCTACTACAAATTGTCATATTTTCGTCAAGAGTCTTGCATTAAGGCGCAGGTTCATATACTTATTTGGAAAACTCTCAGCGTTCATGTTCTTCAACTGGGAAGGATAACAAATGAAATGAAATGAATGCGGTTCTAGGCCACATATAGGCTAAACTGGGCCAGGATAACCTCCTGAGGATGGTGAGATGAATAAGATGAGACTGTCCTCCAGACACAGGATTAGAAATGACATCCCTGGCAGTCTGAGGCCGAGAACGCTACCTCTCGGTCACGGAGGCTCCCCACAATATTGAATCTCTACGAGTGAATAAAACGGATTAAAAACGACGATAGGGGCCTAGTTAAGACAGATTCTCGCTGCAGCGAACGGCAAAATGGAGAAGTTAAAACTTTGAGCATACATATTTATAAATCTCACCAGCGGACCTGTGTCAACTTCAAAATCATGTCATTCAAAGTGTTATTAACCCTTGCAGCGCGGGGATCAGAATCTGACGCGGGGATCGACTTTAGACGTCAAAATCTGACGCGGGAATCGACTTAAGACGTCAGAATCTGACAGTTATCTCTTGTGCTGCTACGCCCGTATCTATGTGTTTATATAGTTATCTCTTGGGCTGCAACGCCCGTATCTATGTGTTTATATAGTTATCTTTTGGGCTGCTACGCCCGTATCTATGTGTTTACATAGTTATCTCTTGGGCGGCTACGCCCGTATCTATGTGTTTATATAGTTATCTCTTGGGCTGCTACGCCTGTATCTATGTGTTTATATAGTTATCTCTTGGGCTGCAACGCCCGTATCTATGTGTTTATATAGTTATCTCTTGGGCTGCTACGCCCGTATCTATGTGTTTATATAGTTATCTTTTGGGCTGCAACGCCCGTATCTATGTGTTTATATAGTTATCTCTTGGGCTGCTACGCCCGTATCTATGTGTTTATATAGTTATCTCTTGGGCTGCTACGCCTGTATCTATGTGTTTATATAGTTATCTCTTGGGCTGCTACGCCCGTATATAATTTGTTCATATAGTAATTTCTTGGGCTGCTACGCCTGTATATATGTCCATTGAGGTTCTTTTACGTCCAACTCAAAGTCAGTCAGACGAGCCATCTGATTTACGTGGTTCTCTGAGCCCCACGACACGACATCGCTGCTCGATGTCCTAGTGCATACGGCACCTGGCAGTCCCAGGCGGTCACCCATGAACCGGGGGCGACGTTGCTTAACTTCAGTGATCGAGCCGACACCGATGAGACAACGCCGTATTCCGCATCTCTCATTGTATCAACTTTGGTCATGAGCTGTAGCGGTAATGTTCCAATAATTATGGTGAAGCGTTTGACTGGCTTGCATGTTCAATTTAGTCAAACTGTTTGAAAATGTGTTGTCCTGTGCCCAGCGGGAAGTAAAAATGAAATGAAATGAATGGGGTTTTAGGCCACCTTTGTGCACAAGCACATATAGGCTAACCTAGGCCAGGAGCCCAGCGAGAAGCGGGATCTAAATGGACGAAAACATATCGACCAAGACCAAAACGTTAAAATATTATAGATACCAGCGCTGATATATATGACAATGAAAAAAAGTGACTTTTTATTGAGAACACCTTTTTTCTTACGATAAGCATAATTGACCGCCGGTTTGACCAATTTTTTAAGTGTGTTAAAATTTCAATAAGTTAACTTGTGTTGAAATGAGTGAAATATGATGCAGCAATATGCTTTAATATGGCATAGCTGTACCAATCATTATGTTTAAAGGGACAGCTTATGTTGACATATCAATTTTGAAAAAAAAATTTATATGAAGCTATATCCTACTTACTGATCTTAACTACAAAAATCAAAAAATAATTAATTAATTATTTTATTTATTTATTTATTTCCAAGTCGTTATGGCCATCTAAATAAAACTGGGTGTAGTACACAACCACAAATACCCATCGTCTCAGACGGTGGAATCCAGGGTACTTCAAAAGGCACCGACGTTAATTGATTTGCGAAAGTGAGGGATATAGCTAACTCTGGATTACCCTGCAGCACCGAATGTCTGCCCAACGCTGAGCCGGCCGTATCAACATGTGGCCTAATGCTGTGCTAACATTCAACCATCCCTTAGGTGTATACATAATTGCTTAGATTCTTAGAACGATTGATAAAAATGTTTTTAAAAATCCGAAAATTTTGAAAAAATTGAAATCTTGATCTGCGGGATACACTGCTTCATACAAAATAAAATACCAAAGTTGATTACCTCCCGCAGAGCCGCTTTAACCCTTGGCGTGCTGAGTTGTCAATTAACGTTTTTCATTCAATTAACCCTTTAACCCTTTAACCTCCGGTGCCGCATATATTCGGGTTTTATTTTTTTATTAGCCCATTAAGTACCACCTTTTAAGCATGTTCAAGATAAAATGTGACATCAATCAGCAATATTTGAAAACATTTGACCTCCATTTGTCAAATCTGAATAATTTTCACTCAATTGAAGTTGTGGATCGCGTCAGCGAGGCACAACTTCAAGTGGGTGAAAATTAAAATTGAATAATTTAGCGGTTAAAGGGTTAAAGCGCTGAAATATTTTTATGTAAACCATGGAGACTAAAGTTTTTTTCTATTAGAAATCACCATAAATGTGTTAGTCAGCTCTTTCCGCTTCATTTGGATACTTATGTTATGGGTATACGGCCATTATAAATAGTTTTACTGTTCAGACCGGGGATCGACTTTAAACGTCAGAGTCTAACGTCTACCTGAAATGATTAATCCTGTAATCACAACTATAGTCGTTTTTATTAGAAATTACTACCTGGTCAAATCACTGTTATATTGGGAAAGAAACGAGCCTTGAAAAATCAAGATTTGCAAATATTTTGTCTCAAATCAAACACATACGAATAATTTTAATCAACTTGAAGCTGTGTGCAGCGTAAGCAAGACAACTTCGTGGGTGAAAAAGTGGGTGAATTTTTTTTATTCAGTTTAGCGCTTTAGGAGTTAAAGCTGGAATTGCTCTTGCAATATCCAACTTTAAATAAATAAGATAGAAATACATGTATCTAACAGTCCAATAAATATTTGGATTGCTGAGCATCGACCAGAATATGGTTAACCATTTTTTTCATTGCCAAATAATCGCCGATTCATCGCCAAATGATAGCCAGATGATTGCCGATTCTTTTCATTTCTTTGTTAACAAATTATGGCTAATTAATCATCAACTGTTCGCATCTTGAATATCGCATCAGGGCCACGCGCTGCGCGCTCCGCACACATACAAACTTAACCTAATAGTGGCAAATCTTTGATTTCTTTTTATTTTGTGGTTCGTAACCACACCTGTAGCCACACCTGTAACCACACCTGGTAACCACACCTGGTAACCACACCTAGTAACCACACCTGGTAACCACACCTGGTAACCACACCTGACAACCAGACCTGGTAACCACTTCTGACAACCACACCTGACAACCACAACTGGTAACCACACCTAGTAACCACACCTGGTAACCACACCTGGTAACCACACCTAGTAACCACACCTAGTAACGACACATGGTAACCACACCTGGTAACCACACCTGGTAACCACACCTGGTAACCACACCTGGTAACCACACCCGGTAACCACACCAGTAACCACACCTAGTAACCACACCTGGTAACCACACCTGGTAACCACACCTGGTAACCACACCCGGTAACCACACCAGTAACCACACCTAGTAACCACACCTGGTAACCACACCAGTAACCACACCTAGTAACCACACCTGGTAACCACACCTGGTAACCACACCAGTAACCACACCTTTAACCACACCTGGTAACCACACCAGTAACCACACCTTCAACCACACCTGGTAACCACACCTGGTAGCCACACCTGGTAACTACACCAGGAAGTCGTTATGGCCATCTAAATAAAACTGGGTGTAGTACACAACCACAAATACCCATCGTCTCAGACGGTGGAATCCAGGGTACTTCAAAAGGCACCGACGTTAATTGATTTGCGAAAGTGAGGGATATAGGTAGCTCTGGATTACCCTGCAGCATCGAGTGTCTGCCCAACGCTGTGCCGACCGTATCAACATGTGGCCTAATGCTGTGCTAACTTTCAACCATCGCTCAAGTGTATAAATAATTGCTTAGATTCTTAGAACGATTGATAAACATGTTTTTAAAAATCCGAAAATTTTAAAAAATTGAAATTTTGATCTGCGGGATACACTGCTTCATACAAAATAAAATAACAAATTATTACCTCCCGCAGAGCCGCTTTAACCCTTGGCGTGCTGAATTGTCAATTAACGTTTTTTATTCAATTAACCCTTTAACCCTTGACCCTTCAACCGCCGGTGCCGCATATATTCGGGTTTTAATTTTTCATTAGCCCATTAGGTATCACCTTTTAAACATGTTCAAGATAAAATGTGACATCAATCAGCAATAATTGAAAACATTTGATTTGTCAAATCTGAATAATTTTCACTCACTTGAAGTTGTGGATCGCGTCAGCGAGACACAACTTCAAGTGGGTGAAAATTCAAATTGAATAATTTGGCGGTTAAAGGGTTAAAGCGCTGAAATATTTTTATGTAAACCATGGAGACTAAAGCTTTTTTCCTATTAGAAATCACCATAAATGTCAGCTCTTTCCGCTTCATTTGGATACTTATGTTATGGGTATACGGCCATTATGAATAGTTTTACTGTTCAGAGCTGGGATCGACTTCGGACGTCAGAGTCTAACGTCTACCTGAAATGATTAATCCTGTAATCACAACTATAGTCGTTTTTATTAGAAATTACTACCTGGTCAAATCACTGTTTTACTGGGAAAGAAACGAGCCTTGAAAAATCAAGATTTGCTAATATTTTGTCTCAAATCAAACACATACGAATAATTTTCATCAACTTGAAGTTGTGTGCAGCGTAAGCAAGACACAACTTCGTGGGTGAAAAAGTGGGTGAATTTTTTATATTTATTTTTGCGCTTTAAGAGTTAAAGCTGGAATTGCTCTTGCAATATCCAACTTTAAATAAATAAGATAGAGATACATGTATCTAACAGTCCAATAAATATTTGGATTGCTGAGCATCGACCAGAATATGGTTAACCATTTTTTTCATCGCCAAATAATCGCCGATTCATCGCCAAATAATAGCCAACTGATCGCCGATTCTTTTCATTTTACTGGGGCACGTCGCGCTGGTCACACATGGAAATAATGGTCAGTGTTAACCTTCAAATTGCTGACATAGGCCTACTTTTAAACAAAATATAGAGAACAAAGGTTTTTTTTGCAATGTGAAAGCATAAAGTCTTAGTTAGGTCTTTATTTAAATACATATATTATGGGTCTACTGCCAATATAAATATTTTAATTCTTATAGCGCGGAGACCGAATCAGAATCTGACCTGGTGACCACACCTGGTAACCACACTTGGTAACCACACCACATCAATGGCGGTGACTGATTTCAGTCCGACTTGATTCTGACTCGTTTGTCAGACCTACATCAGACCTAAATAAAGACCACATAGGTTCAAATGCTCACACAAGATCACCCTCTTTCAGTAGTATCATCTGCTTCCGTCTAGAAAATTTTTGAATTACCTATCTATCCTATTTGATATATCAGACAATTTTCTAGATATTTTTGCACATTTATCTATCATTTTCTGTAAACATGGAACAGTTGCACTAAACAGATTTATATCATCTGCATAAGCAAATTACCCGAATTTATTTTTGAGCATATTCGCACACCATGTTCACTAGTTGAAAAGTCAATTAGGAGGTCATTGATGAATATTCCGAATATATGAGGAGATAAAATACTGCCTTGTCGAATTCCTCGTGTGACGTCAAAGGAATAGCTACCTGACTACGGTATTTAAATAATTGTACCATCTATACATAAGGAGCCAGTGGTGTAGTGGAAGAAAGAAATCGTTCCCAAAGTTTATTCGATAGGGCGTCGTGCCATATCGAGTCAAAAAACACTTTTTAGCGTCCAGAATACAGATATAAAGGGGAGCCCCTGTCATACGACGCAATCTCATTGATAAGAACACAAGGCATAGAGGTACTTCTGGATTCTCTAAATCCGAATTTGGTATCATGGAGCTCATCCTTCGGCATTATTAATATCTGCTACTATGTATCCAATATTATATAATATCTTCTACTTTTTAAATTTTGAATTTGTGTTATGGCTCTGCATAAGTTTAATTAAATAAAACTAGTCATATTGCTATTAGATTTCACGCTTCTAGAAAAATGATTTAAGGGCATTAAGCTTGCTAAAATAGTGAAACACACTTAATATAGCCTATTGTTTGGTGTTGATGAAAAAAAACCTACAAATTATTTGATTATGTATATTATTATTTTATCTCAAAAAGTTAAATTAACAGAGAATCAGCCATTTATGAGACAATCATTGGAATCAAACATATGCCACTCTGGTAAGTGAAATACTAAACATATGCCACTCTGGTAAGTGTAATGCTAAACATATGCCACTCTGGTGGGTGAAATGCTAAACATATGCCACTCGGGTAAATAAAATGCTAAACATATGCCACTCGGGTAAAGTGTAATGCTTATTTATGCTTCAAATGTGTTTGTTTGCAGGACAAATTTCAGGACTAAAAATGCGATGGGTTGAGCAATTAGGCTATCCTGATTGCATTAACTCGCCTTCAGCTTGATTGCTAATGTATCTATAAGTCACCTGGCACAGGACATTGCAGACATGATGAACACAACGGAATTTGAACATAGACTGATCACAGATGATGACATCCTACAACTGACAACCCCATTGCCGTCTGTTGTGACAGGCTCATTGCTAGAACAGGTGCTCACAGCCATGGTGGCATCACTATTCTGGCTCCATGTGAACACCACGAACGCTTTCCTGATCTATGTCATTAAAAAGACAAATACTCAGCATGAAAACACGCATTACACCCTACTGTCTCTCTTCATGCTTTGTGACATCATGTCTGGTAACGTCATTTTATTTCAAGGCTTACCAGTAATCATTACTAACAATGTACTCGTGTTCTCCCTCTATTATTGTCAAATCATATCAGCCATTGGAAAAATACTCAACCTTACATCTGTGTACATGTTAGGTTATCTTGCGATAGAAAGGTTGGTATTTTTCCGATATCCATTCAGATACAACAGGTATTTCACAAAAACCAAGATCAAAATCACTTGTATGATTTTGTTCTCGCTGCCTATGCTCTATACCATAGTGATTGATGCCCTTTTTGTGAGGATTCCTGTAACTACAAGAATGTACTGCGTCCTCCCCGAAAGTTACACAAAAAAATACAACCTGATTATTAAAATCGTTTTCTTCTGTCCTTCTCTGGTAATCAGCATTTTCACTTTGATCAGTCTAGGTTTGTTGGTGAAGAAACATCAATCTCGCCTAAATCCAGGCATGATTGACATGGCCACTCAACAACCCATTGAAAATATGTTGACCAAAGTGAAACGTCACATGAAAATATTACTTTCAATATCTGGCACGTTCTGGATAGCTATCGTGCCAGGGATGGTCATTCGAATGATACTGTTTCCTTCTGGGGCAGCTTGGAATGAAGCAGATACTCGCAGTGATATGACACTGTTTATTTGGGCCAAAATTGGGTGGTTTGTGGAAATTGTTTTTTCCAGATTGCTCGATCCTGTGATCTATTTAACACATCTTCCTGACCTCAAGCGGGCCGTCTGGAAACGTCTGCATCTGGATTAACCCTTTAAGTGCCGGTATCGAATATATTCGGTTTTTTATTTTTTTATTACCACATTATATACCACATTTTAACACGTTAAAGATAAAATGTAACATAAAATCAGGAAGATTTGAAAAAGTTGCCTTCCATTTTGTCAAAGCTAAATTATTTTCACTCACATGAAGTTGTGGATCGCGTCAGCGAAACACAACTTCAAGTGGGTGAAAATTCAAATTGAATAATTTTTCGTTTAAAGGGTTAATCCTTATCTTGTTGATCACGACTATTGTCGTTTTTAATTTGTTTTATTTGTCGATACAATTATTGATACTTGGGAAAATGTGCATTTAAACATCAGGATTTGCAAAGGATAGATCGCAAGTTGAACAAATATGAGTAATTTTCACCCACTTGAAGTTTTGGGTCGCGGCAGCGAGACACGACTTCAAGTGGGAGAAAATTTTAACAAATTAACTTAGCAGGATAAGGGTTAATACGCGTATCACAATAACGTGTGTCCGGAAGATAAGGTGCTAATTTGACGCCAACTTGACAGAATGGAGGTTTACCAGGACCATTTGATTACAAGGGGGACCAACCACAAACACAATCACAGCCTACCAACTGTCAAAATGGGCTCCTATATGGACCATTTGATTCCAAGGGGGACCAGACACACACTACTACTATCACAACCTACCAACTGGCAGAATGGGCCCCTATCAGGACCAAGAGGGGATCAAACTCTACTACTACTATCACAATATACCAACTGACAGAATGGAAGTTTACCGGGACCATTTGATTCCAAGGGGGACCAAACACACATTACTATTATCACAACCTACCAACTGGCAGAATGGGCCACTATCAGGACCATTTGATTCGAAGGGGAACCAAACTGACACTACTATTATCATAACCTACCAACTGACAGAATGGAAAATACCAGGACCATTTAATACAGAGGGGATCAAGCACACGCTACCACTAACACAACCTACCTATGTAAACCTACATTTATAGATTTGAGTACTTGATGGGGGTCCTGGTGTAGGATTTGACAACTTGATGAGGGTCCTGGTGTCCGGTTTGACCACTTGATGGGGATCCTGATGTAGGATTTGACTACTTGATGGGGGTCCTGGTGTGGGATTTGACAACTTGATGGGGGTCTGGTGTACGGTTTGACCACCTGATGGGGGTCCTGGTGTGGGATCTGACTACTTGATGGGGGTCCTGGTGTAGGATTTGACTACTTGATGGGGGTCCTGGTGTGGGATTTGACTACTTGATGGGGGTCCTGGTGTAGGATTTGACTACTTGATGGGGGTACTGGTGTAGGATTTGACTACTTGCTGAGGGTCTTGGTGTAGGATTTGACTACTTGATGGGGGTCCTGGTGTAGGATTTGACCATTTGATGCCCTGACTACCACCACATGTATGGATGTTGTGAAATTTAAAGTGTTTATCAGCATAATTATCTAACCTTTTTCTCCACTGCTCAACACTTCAGTCTTATTGTTAATTATTATTGTATCCATTATGTAGGCTACATGAAATGTTTGTTTTGAGTCTACTGGTCATTTGTCGTTTAATCAATGATAAATCTACAAAGCAAGTAGTAGGTTAAGTTCATTAAGATTTTATAATTCCCTAGAGGAAAGTGACACATCCGGTCGAGTTTATGGTGTTGATTGGATAATTTATTGAGACTGAATGTTCTCATACCAATTTTCACAGGCTAGATAACTTTTGATTTCTTGTTGGATCGACTCACATTGTATTGCATTTTTTTATACTGTAATGTAATGTAGCATATATAGTCAAGTGATGTGCTCATAGTTTTAAATTTTATATATAGTATATTTTTAATTGTATCTAAATCACGACTTGTAATAACTCTACACATTGTAATATATAAAAATATGTATTACGCGAAGTAAGTCTGTATGCACATGTAAATAATTGTAATTATCTGTTCTTAAATGTAATACAATTATTGTTTGCGTTATTACAATAGAATGTGCACAATTACAATGTAACATAAAACCTACAACTAAACACATTATATATCATAAATTAGTCGATGATAGCTACTGAAACAATTGAATAAAAACGAAACATTGCTATCTGCTTGGTAGAATGTCCCGAAGAAACAATGCTCAAAACCAAGTGGGCTCATACCTGTATTAGCGGTACGTGGCACATCAGACCATTGGTCGAACAAATGGTGTACGTTTATTGGACAATTCAGTGAGGCTGAATTATATTGCATTATGTAGCATATATATTCAAGTAATGTATTGATAGTTTTAGATATAGTATTATTTTATTGTATAGTAATATTTTATTTTATTTTAATCACTTCTATTTATAATCATTATGTATAAAATGTGATTATATGTATTACACGTAATGACAGTGCGATGCTTTATTGTAGCCAAACAACTCCTTTTTCGTTTTAAATATAAGTAGTTATACTTATATTCATAACATTGTTTCTGTGAATAGAATAGGCTATAATACGATCTGCTATACAAATCTAAACCCATGAACATTACTTATTGTTAGTTATAAATTAACTGATGATTGCTAATAACACAATTGAATAAAAAACAATTATGTGAAGAAATATTCAATAAGGTTATTTACAATAACATAACATAAGGTGATGCTATTAGTTATAGTCTCTACATGAAATAAGAGATACATAACATAAGGTGATGCTATTAGTTATACTCTCTACATGACATAAGAGATACATAACATAAGGCGATGCTATTAGTTATACTCTCTACATGAAATAAGAGATACATAACATAAGGTGATGCTATTAGTTATACTCTCTACATGAAATAAGAGATACATAACGTAAGGTGATGCTATTAGTTATAGTCTCTACATGAAATAAGAGATACATAACATAAGGTGATGCTATTAGTTATACTCTCTACATGAAATAAGAGATACATAACATAAGGTGATGCTATTAGTTATAGTCTCTATATGGAATAAGAGATACATAACATAAGGTCAGGCTATTAGTTATAGTCTCTACATGAAATAAGAGAGGATGAGCCAGTGATGTTTGATACTTTTATACAAACCATGGAGACCAAAGGTGTTTTTTATTTGAAATCTCCATAAATGTCTTAGATCTTTCCGCTTCATTTGAATATATATGTTATGGGTTTACGGCCATTAGAAATATTTTAATTCTTTCAGTGCGGGGATCGACTTTAGACGTCAGAATCTGACGTCTACAGACGTGCTACTTGAGCATGTTCTACTTATAATGTATACCACATTTATTTCACCACATATAAATTATGGCATTATTATATGGAGTTTTCAACTTTATAATTTAAGCCTCGCTCAGAAGAAAGTTATAAGATCTGTAACATGAAGTAAATATTTGACCCATTCGGAACATACTTTAAATAACGTACAGCTTCTCAAGGTTGAATATATTTTGAAGGCAAACAATTTAAAGTTTTTATTACAAAATACAATGTTAATAGTAGTTTACCTGAATATTTGTGCATCTCCAGCTCGAGGGAAGATAACATTGCTATTACACTAGGAAATACTTGCCCATTAAAAATTATCATGAATTTGCAAAGCGTATATTGTTACATAGCATTCCTGTCCTTGTTAATGAAATGCCTGACATAGTTAGTAATAAAGTGTTTACTCACATTGTCAGTGGTTTTGTAAACTATGTTGTAACATATTTTATTTATAAATGTAAAGTCAGTGTTTTTTACACGATCGTTATGTTTGTCTATATCACGTGTGATTGTCTTTCATGCCTTCATATATTTTAGTCAAAAAATTGTTCAATCTTTTCAAATATATATTTATCTCTTTTTCAATAGAATTATCAATTGAAAGTGTGGCTTGCTTGCTTGATTGCTTGCTTGCTTGCTTGCTTGCTTGCTTATGTCGATGTCTGGTTTTCGGTTCAGTGGGTAGGCCTACATACACTGCAGCTCTGTATAGTATAATTTATTCTATAACATGTCACATATTACAATATAATCAAACCGCATCAAGTTTTAGGCGCACAAATTATAAATTATTTTGGGCCCACATCTAGTTATGTATGTTCGCGGACGGTGAACCAACATTAAGCCAGCATTTGTTTAGCGTATCGTGCGTATCTCCTCCGTCACCAGTGTAGGCTAGCTACTTATACTTCCGGATGAATTGTGTCGGATTAATTATATCAGATAAATGAAATTAAATGAATGAGGTTTAGGCCACATTTGGGAACATAGAGGCTAAACTTGGCCAGGAGATGGGCGTTGAGATGAACGAGGCAGACCACGCTACCTCTCGGTCACAGAGGCTCCCCACAACATTGATTCTTTACGAATGAGCAATATAGGAAATATTGATATATTGTCTGATATCCAACCAATAGCTACCGACAAATAATTAATTAAAAAAACGTGTTTCAAAATTATTTATAATGATTTCAAATAAATATTCTCCAAACTCACTAGACCCCGCACTCATGGACGAGTGGGTCAGCTCGTTGAGAGTTGGTTAGATCCGCTTCATTTGCATACCTATGTTATTAGTGGTTATGGGTCTACGAACATTATAAATATTTTACTCTGTCAGTGCGAGGACCGTCTGACGTTTATGAACCACCAAGTCAATCCCCGCACTGAATGTGTTAACACCCATCCAACAATGTGTTTGACAGCACTCTTTATCACAATAACTTACAATTCGTGGTAAAAAATTGACCCACAATTGATACCTGCCAGTTATTTTCAAGTATCAACGAAAAACATGAGCTTGAACGAGAATTTTGCAAGAGTAAAAACAACACAACATACTTTATTATGGAGATAATAACATTTTATTAACGTGGTTATTCGTCGTAACATATAAATCGAATGGAAAATGCAAGAACTGCTAACAACACACATAATTATAATATTATATTATTAATAATTATCATAATTATCATAAAATAAATAGAAAACAAGTGAAATGCTGTTGCTATACAACCAGATAACAAGTTCAAGTATGATAAAAAAAATGTGATATCAATCAGTATAATAACACGTACATATCGTCCGCTTAGATATGAAAGGGTGTATCTGACACTTGACAAAGTGGAAATTACACCCTTTCATTTCTAGGGGGATTTACGGGATACATTTCCTACCTTATTAAGTTATTCCCGATCAGAGAGACATTATGCCTACATATTAACCACTGATGTCGGATGGACATACATGGTCTTTATGTGGTTTTACTGATGTTGGCTGGACATGGTGGTCTTTATGTGGTTTTAGTTGCACAACCAGTTTTAACACTTGAAGCGCTGAAATGGTTGTGTGTAAACCGTGCAGAACAAAGTTTTGTCAGTTTTAAATCATCATAAATGTCTTAGTTATTTCTTCCCGCTTCATTTGAGTGCCTATGTTATGGGTCTACGACTATCATAAATGTTTCATTTCATACAGTGCGGGGATCGAGCTATAACTTCAAATTTAAAAAACCCTTTGGTCTCCATGGTCTTTGCAAAAGACATGTCAGCGCTTTGAGGGTTAAGAAGTGAACAATGTCTTATATCTGTGGAACTGAAGTACGGTGTGACTGAATTTTACAAAATCGAGAAATTTTCAGCCACTTCAAGTTGTGGATCGCGATAGCGAGACACAACATCAAGTGGCTGAAAATTGAAATTGAGTATCTCATATCTCCAGGATTACCCCTTGTGGCGCTAGGCCCGTGTACATGATGTTTTAATCAATTTCAAACTAAATAAAATTAGATCATCCCCTTGGAGTTGGAATGTGCTAATCTGCCACTTTGTAAAGTGGCAGTTTAGCACCTGCTAATTCCAAGGGGATGATATCAAAATTGATAAAAAGATGTTGTGGAAAAATAGGTGGGGCTAAGCAATTAATTCAATTTGTGATTATAACTTTCATAAAAACACATATTTTTCGTCATTTGAACCAGGAGAAAATTACGTTAGCAATTCCAGCTTTAAATGAATGAAACATACCAATTCATGAATACAGCAAGAAAAGTTTTCAGACACATTGTGCTGTATGTCAAATAAATAGTCTACAATAGAAAAGTCAAGAAATGTGTCTATCTGGCATACAGATCAAAAGTCAAAACATTTATATATGTTATTCAAGAATAATAATACTGTAGATCTGGTAAATTTCGCGTGTTTAAATTTTCGGAAATTTCAGATTTTGGGACCTTTCACGAAGCTTAGAATTCGAGAATTTTCATTTTTTTCAGTAGTAATGATAAATGAGATGAGAAGAGAAGTGCCGACCTGCCGACCTGCCTACCAGATGTAGACGAAGGCTGGCAGATGAGATGAGAAGTGCTGGCTTGCCGACCTGCCTACCAGATCTAAAAATGAAATGAAATGAATCGGGCTTTAGGCCACCTTTGTGCACATATAGGCTAAACTGCGCCAAGAGAACCTCCTGAGGATGGGAAGAGAAGAGCCGACCTGCCGACCAGATGTAGAAGAAGGCTGGCAGATGAGAAGAGAAGTGCCAACCTGCCGACCTGCCTACGAGATGTGGAAGAAGGCTGGCAGATGAGAAGTGCCGGCTTGCCGACCTGCCTACCAGATCTAAAAGAAGGTAGTCAGATGGGAAGAGAAGTGCCGACCTGCCTACCAGATGTAGAAGAAGGCTGGCAGATGAGAAGAGAAATGCCAGCTTGCCGAACTGCCTACGAGATCTTAAAATGAAATGAAATGAATCGGGCTTTAGGCCACCTTTGTGCACATATAGGCTGAACTGCGCCAGGAGAACCTCGAGAGGATGGTGAGATGAATGAGATGACACTGTCCTTCAGACACAGGATTCGAAATTCGAGCCCTGACGGTCTGAGGCCGAGCAGATGAGAAGAGAAGTGCCAACCTGCCGACCTGCCTACGAGATGTGGAAAAAGGCTGGCAGATGAGAAGTGCCGGCTTGCCGACCTGCCTACCAGATCTAAAAGAAGGTAGTCAGATGGGAAAAGTAGTGCCGACCTGCCGACCTGCCTACCAGATGTAGAAGAAGGCTGGCAGATGAGAAGAGAAGTGCCGGCTTGCCGACCTGCCTACCAGATCTAAAAGAAGGTAGATGCCCTTTTTGTGAGGATTCCTGTAACTACAAGAATGTACTGCGTCCTCCCCGAAAGTTACACAAAAAAATACAACCTGATTATTAAAATCGTTTTCTTCTGTCCTTCTCTGGTAATCAGCATTTTCGCTTTGATCAGTTTAGGTTTGTTGGTGAAGAAACATCAATCTCGCCTAAATCCAGGCATGGTTGACAAGGCCACTCAACAACCCATTGAAAATATGTTGACCAAAGTGAAACTTCACATGAAAATATTACTTTCAATATCTGGCACGTTCTGGATAGCGATAGATCGCAAGTTGAACAAATATGAGTAATTTTCACCCACTTGAAATTTTCGGTCGCGGCAGCGAGACACAACTTCAAGTGGGTGAAAATTGTAACAAATTAACTGAGCAGGATAAGGGTTAATACGCGTATCACAATAACGTGTGTCGGAAGATGAGGTGCTAATTTGACGCCAACTTGACAGAATGGAGGTTTACCAGGACCATTTGATTACAAGGGGGACCAAACACAAACTAACACAATCACAGCCTACCAACTGGCAGAATGGGCTCCTATCTTGACCATTTGATTCCAAGGGGGACCAAACACACACTAACACAATCACAGCCTACCAACTGGCAGAATGGGCCCATATCAGGACCATTTATTAACAAGGGGGACCAAACTCTACTATTACTATCACAACATACCAACTGACAGAATGGAGGTTTACCGGGACCATTTGATTTCAAGGGGACCAAACACACATTACTATTATCTCAACCTACCAACTGGCAGAATGGGCCACTATCAGGACCATTTGATTCCAAGGGGAACCAAATTGACACTACTATTATCATAACCTACCAACTGACAGAATGGACACTACCAGGACCAATTAATACAGAAGAGATCAACAGATCAAGCACACACTACCACTAACACAACCTACCTAAGTAAACCTACATTTATAGATTTGAGTACTTGATGGGGGTCCTGGTGCACGATTTGACAACTTGATGGGGTCCTGGTGTACGGTTTGACCACTTGATGGGGATCCTGGTGTAGGATTTGACTACTTGTTGGGGGTCCTGGTGTAGGATTTGACTACTAGATGGGGGTCCTGGTGTAGGATTTGACAACTTGATGAGGGCCTGGTGTACAGTTTGACCACTTGATGGGGATCCTGAAGTAGGATTTGACTACTTGATGGGGGTCCTGGTGTTGGATTTGACTACTTGATGGGGGTCCTTGTGTAGGATTTGACTACTTGATGGGGGTACTGGTGTAGGATTTGACTACTTGCTGAGGGTCTTGGTGTAGGATTTGACTACTTGATGGGTGTCCTGGTGTAGGATTTGACCATTTGATATAATGTCCTGGTTGATGCCCTGACTACCACCACATGTATGGATTTTGGGAAATTTAAAGTGTTTATCAGCATAATTATCTAACCTTTTTCTCCACTGCTCAACACTTCAGTCTTGTTGTTAATTATTATTGGCTCCATTATGTAGGCTACATGAAATGTTTGTTTTGAGTCTACTGGTCATTTGTCGTTTAATCAATGATAAATCTACAAAGCAAGTGGTAGGTTAAGTTCATTAAGATTTTATGATTCCCTAGAGGAAAGTGACACATCCGGTCGAGTTTATGGTGTTGATTGGATAATTTATTGATTTATACCGATTTTCACAGGCTAGATAACTTTTGATTTCTTGTTGGATCGACTCACATTGTATTGCATTTTTTTATACTGTAATGTAGCATATATAGTCAAGTAATGTGCTCATAGTTTTAAATTTTATATATAGTATATTTTTAATTGTATTTAAATCACGACTTGTAATAACTCTACACAATGTAATATATAAAAATATGTATTACGCGAAGTAAGTATGTATGCACATGTAAATAGTTGTAATTAAATGCTCTTAAATGTAATACAATTATTCTTTGCGTTATTACAATACAATGTGCACAATTACAATGTAACATAAAACCTACACCTAAGCACATTATATAACATAAATTAGTTGATGATAGCTACTGAAACAATGAATAAAAACGTAACATTGCTATCTGCGTGGTAGAATGTCCTGAAGAAGCAATGCTCAAAACCAAGTGGGCTCATGCCTGTATTAGCGGTACGTGGCACATCAGACCATTGGTTGAACAAATGGTTTACGTTGATTGGACAATTCAGTGAGGCTGTTATATTGCATTATGTAGCATATATATTCAAGTAATGTATTGATAGTTTTAGATATAGTATTATTTTATTGTATAGTAATATTTTATTTTATTTCAATCACTTTTATTTATAATCATTATGTATAAAATGTGATTATATGTATTACACGTAATGACAGTGCGATGCTTTATTGTAGCTAAACAATTCCTTTTTCGTTTTAAATATAAGTTGTTATACTTATATTCATAACATTGTTTCTGTGAATAGAATAGGCTAGATATACGATCTGCTATACAAATCTAAACCCATGAACATTACTTAATGTTAGTTATCAATTAATTGATGATTGCCAATAACCCAATTGAATAAAAAACAATTATGTGAAGAAATATTCAATAAGGTTATTTACAATAACATAACATAAGGTGATGCTATTAGTTATACTCTCTACATGAAATAAGAGATACATAGCATAAGGTGATGCTATTAGTTATACTCTCTACATGAAATAAGAGATACATAACATAAGGTGATGCTATTAGTTATACTCTCTACATGAAATGAGAGATACATAACATAAGGTGATGCTATTAGTTATACTCTCTACATGAAGTAAGAGATACATAACATAAGGTGATGCTATTAGTTATACTCTCTACATGAAATAAGAGATACATAACATAAGGTGATGCTATTAGTTATACTCTCTACATGAAATAAGAGATACATAACATAAGGTGATGCTATTAGTTATACTCTCTACATGAAATAAGAGATACATAACATAAGGTGATGCTATTAGTTATACTCTACATGAAATAATGACGTTGAGCCAGTGATGTTTGATACTTTTATACAAACCATGGAAACCAAAGTTGTTTTTCATTTGAAATCATCATAAATGTCTTAGTTAGATCTTTCCGCTTCATTTGAATATATATGTTATGGGTTTACGGCCATTAGAAATATTTTATTTATTCCAGTGCGGGGATCGACTTTAGACGTCAGAATCTGACGTCTACAGACGTGCTACTTGAGCAAGTTCTACTTATAATGTATACCACATTTATTTCACCACATATAAATTATGGCATTATTATATGGAGTTTTCGACTTTATAATTTAAGCCTCGCTCAGAAGAAAGTTATAAGATCTGTAACATGAAGTAAATATTTAGCCCATTCGGAACATATTTTAAATAACGTACAGCTTCTCAAGGTTGAAGATATTTTAAAGGCAAACAATTTAAAGTATTTATTACAAAATACAATGTTGATAGTAGTTTACCTGAATATTTGTGCATCTCCAGCTCGAGGGAAGATAACATTGTTATTACACTAGGAAATACTTGCCCAATAAAAATTATCATGAATTTGCAAAGCGTATATTGTTACATAGCATTCCTGTCCTTGTTAATAAAATGCCTGACATAGTTAGTAATAAAGTGTTTACTCACATTGTCAGTGGTTTAGTAAACTATGTTGTAACATATTTTATTTATAAATGTAAAGTCAGTGTTTTTTACACGATCGTTATGTTTGTCTATATCACGTGTGATTGTCTTTCATGCCTTCATATATTTTAGTCGAAAAATTGTTCAATCTTTTCAAATATATATATTTTTTTTTTCAATAGAATTATCAATTGAAAGTGTGATAAACACAATGTTAACATACCCACCAAAAACAACCAAAAAGCACATAGTTTACAATTTACAGCGGAAGTAAGCCATCCCTTCTCTCACCAATTCTCGCAGACGGAGACTCTCACACATTAATCATTGTCGTGTGATTTGAAGTCGGCAATTCATCGCTACATGTCTATGTATTTATCAAGATTGCCTTTATAACGGTGCACAATGTCTAAAGGATATAAGCAAAGACCCACACTTTCTGGATATGGGGCCATATAGGCCTATATTGTACCCTATATAAAATATATACCAAAATATCAATTTATATTAAACAGCATAGGCCTACCACTAATTTTATATAACGTCCTATAAGAGACGGGGCAAAACGTCTCATATGAGAAGGCGCTGATACGTGGCAATAAAGTCAGAGGTGTCAAATTGTAATAGCTTAATGTCTGATACAGGGGGTGAAACGTCTCTCGAGGCAGCAAAACGTCTTCAGTGGGTGTGAAACGTTTGTCGGAAAGCGAAATGTCTCGAAGACGGGGGCGAAACGTCTAGAGCCCTGGAGCCAATTACATGTTTCCTATACGGGATGCCTGTCTGCCACAGCGTTTCACACAGGGAGCTGAGTATTGAAAAGTCACTGAAAAATTTTGGCGGCGTTTATGCTGATTATACTATAGACAGAGGAACGGACTAACGGACGGACGAACGAACAAACAAACAAGCAAACAAGCAAACAAGCAGACAAGCAGACAAGCAGACAGACAGACAGACAGACAGACAGACAGACAGACAGACAGACAGACAGACAGACAGACAGACAGACAGACAGACAGACAGACAGACAGACAGACAGACAGACAGACAGACAGACAGACAGACAGACAGACAGACAGACAGACAGACAGACTGACTGACTGACTGACTGACTGACTGACTGACTGACTTTACTTACTTACTTACTTACTTACTTACTTACTTACTTACTTACTTACTTACTTACTTACTTACTTACTTGCTTGCTTACTTGCTTGCTTGCTTGCTTACTTACTTACTTACTTACTTACTTACTTACTTACTTACTTACTTACTCACTCACTCACTCACTCACTCACTTACTTACTTATTTATTTACTTACTTACTTACTTACTTACTTACTTACTTACTTACTTACTTACTTACTCACTCACTCACTCACTCACTTACTTACTCACTTACTTACTTACTTACTTACTTACTTACTTACTTACTTACTTACTTACTTACTTACTTACCTTCTTACTTACTTACTTACTTACTTACTTACTTACTTACTTACTTACTTACTTACTTACTTACTTACTTACTTACTTATGTCGATGTCTGGTTTTCGGTTCAGTGGGTAGGCCTACATACACTGCAGCTCTGTATAGTATAATTTATTCTATAACATGTCACATATTACAATATAATCAAACCGCATCAAGTTTTAGGCGCATAAATTAGAAATTATTTTGGGCCCACATCTAGTTATGTATGTTCGCGGACGGTGAACCAACATTAAGCCAGCATTTGTTTAGCGTATCGTGCGTATCTCCTCCGTCACCAGTGTAGGCTAGCTACTTATACTTCCGGATGAATTGTGTCAGATTAATTATATCAGATAAATGAAATTAAATGAATGAGTTTTTAGGCCACACTTGGGAACATAGAGGCTAAACTTGGTCAGGAGATGGGCGTTGAGATGAACAAGGCAGATCACGCTACCTCTCGGTCACAGAGGCTCCCCACAACATTGATTCTTTACGAATGAGCTATATAGGAAATATTGATATATTATCTGATATCCAACCAATAGCTACTGACAAATAAATAATTAAAAAAACGCGTTTCAAGATTATTTATAATGATTTCAAATGAATAAAAAATATTCTCCAAACTCACTAGACCCCGCAATCATGGACGAGTGGGTCAGCTCGTTGAGAGCTGGTTAGATCCGCTTCATTTGCATACCTATGTTATCAGTGGTTATGGGTCTACGAACATTATACATATTTTACTCTGTCAGTGCGAGGACCGTCTGACGTTTATGAACCACCAAGTCAATCCCCGCACTGAATGTGTTAACACCCATCCAACAATGTGTTTGACAGCACTCTTTATCACGATAACTTACAATTCGTGGTAAAAAATTGACCCACAATTGATACCTGCCATTTATTTTCAAGTATCAACGAATATTTAATTTAAAAACATGAGCTTGAACGAGAATTTTGAAAGAGTAAAAACAACACAACATACTTTATTAAGGAGATAATAACATTTTATTAACGTGGTTATTCGTCGTAACATATAAATCGAATGGAAAATGCAAGAACTGCTAACAACACACATAATTATAATATTACATTATTAATAATTATCATAATTATCATAACATAATTAGAAAACAAGTGAAATACTGATGCTATACAACCAGATAACAAGTTCAAGTATTATAAAAAATGTGATCTCAATCGGTAAAATAACACGTACATATGGTGCCCTTGGATATGAAAGGGTGTATCTGACACTTGACAAAGTGGCAATTACACCCTTTCATTTCTAGGGGGATTTACAGGATACATTTCCTACCTCAAGCTATTCCCGATCAGAGAGACATTATGTCTACATATTAACCACTGATGTCGGATGGACATACATGGTCTTTATGTGGTTTTACTGATGTTGGCTGGACATGGTGGTTTTTATGTGGTTTTAGTTGCACAACCAGTTTTAACACTTGAAGCGCTGAAATGGTTGTGTGTAAACCGTGCAGAACAAAGTTTTGTCAGTTTTAAATCATCATAAATGTCTTAGTTATTTCTTCCCGCTTCATTTGAGTGCCTATGTTATGGGTCTACGACTATCATAAATGTTTCATTTCAAACAGTGCGGGGATCGAAATTTAAAAAATCCTCTGGTCTCCATGGTTTATACAAAAATATTTCAGTGCTTTGAGGGTTAAAAAGTGAACAATGTCTTATATCTGTGGAACTGAAGTACGATGTGACTGAATTTTACAAAATCGAGAAATTTTCAGCCACTTGAAGTTGTGGATCGCGGTAGCGAGACACAACTTCAAGTAACAGAAAATTGAAATTGAGTATCTCATATCTCCAGGATTACCCTTGTGGCACTAGGCCCGTGTACATGCGGTTTCAATCGACTTTCAAAATAAATAAAATTAGATCATCCCCTTGGAGTTGGAATGTGCTAATCTGCCACTTTGTAAAGTGGCAGTTTAGCACCTGCTAATTCCAAGGGGATGATATCAAAATTGATAAAAAGATGTTGTGGAAAAATAGGTGGGGCTAAGCAATTAATTCAATTTGTGATTATAACTTTCATAAAAACACATATTTTTCGTCATTTGAACCAGGAGAAAATTACGTTAGCAATTCCAGCTTTAAATGAATGAAACATACCAATTCATGAATACAGCAAGAAAAGTTTTCAGACACATTGTGCTGTATGTCAAATAAATAGTCTACAATAGAAAAGTCAAGAAATGTGTCTATCTGCCATACAGATCAAAAGTCAAAACATTTAAATATGTTATACAAGAATAATAATACTGTAGATCTGTTAAATTTCGCGTGTTTAAATTTTCGGAAATTTCTGATTTTGGGACCTTTCACGAAGCTTAGAATTCGAGAATTTTTATTTTTTTCAGTAGTAATGATAAATGAGATGAGAAGAGAAGTGCCGACCTGCCGACCAGCCTACCAGATGTAGACGAAGGCTGGCAGATGAGAAGAGAAGTGCCAACCTGCCGACCTGCCTACGAGATGTGGAAGAAGGCTGGCAGATGAGAAGTGCCGAGTTGCCGACCTGCCTACCAGATCTAAAAGAAGGTAGTCAGATGGGAAGATAAGTGCCGACCTGCCTACCAGATGTAGAAGAAGGCTGGCAGATGAGAAGAGAAGTGCCGGCTTGTCGACCTGCCTACCAGATCTAAAAATGAAATGAAATGAATCGGGCTTTAGGCCATCTTTGTGCACATATAGGCTGAACTGCGCCAGGAGAACCTCCTGAGGATGGTGAGATGAATGAGATGACACTGTCCTCCAGACACAGGATTCGAAATTCGTGCCCTGGCGGTCTGAGGCCGAGCAGATGAGAAGAGAAGTGCCAACCTGCCGACCTGCCTACGAGATGTGGAAGAAGGCTGGCAGATGAGAAGTGCCGGCTTGCCGACCTGCCTACCAGATCTAAAAGAAGGTAGTCAGATGGGAAGAGAAGAGCCGACCTGCCTGCCAGATGTAGAAGAAGGCTGGCAGATGAGAAGAGGAGTGCCGGCTTGTCGACCTGCCTACCAGATCTAAAAATGAAATGAAATGAATCGGGCTTTAGGCCATCTTTGTGCACATATAGGCTGAACTGCGCCAGGAGAACCTCCTGAGGATGGTGAGATGAATGAGATGACACTGTCCTCCAGACACAGGATTCGAAATTCGTGCCCTGGCGGTCTGAGGCCGAGCAGATGAGAAGAGAAGTGCCAACCTGCCGACCTGCCTACGACATGTGGAAGAAGGCTGGCAGATGAGAAGTGCCGGCTTGCCGACCTGCCTACCAGATCTAAAAGAAGGTAGTCAGATGGGAAGAGAAGTGCCGACCTGCCTACCAGATGTAGAAGAAGGCTGGCAGATGAGAAGAGAAATGCTAGCTTGCCGAACTGCCTACGAGATCTTAAAATGAAATGAAATGAATCGGGCTTTAGGCCACCTTTGTGCACATATAGGCTGAACTGCGCCAGGAGAACCTCGAGAGGATGGTGAGATGAATGAGATGACACTGTCCTTCAGACACAGGATTCGAAATTCGAGCCCTGACGGTCTGAGGCCGAGCAGATGAGAAGAGAAGTGCCAACCTGCCGACCTGCCTACGAGATGTGGAAGAAGGCTGGCAGATGAGAAGTGCCGGCTTGCCGACCTGCCTACCAGATCTAAAAGAAGGTAGTCAGATGGGAAGAGAAGTGCCGACCTGCCGACCTGCCTACCAGATGTAGAAGAAGGCTGGCAGATGAGAAGAGAAGTGCCGGCTTGCCGACCTGCCTACCAGATCTAAAAATGAAATGAAATAAATCAGGCTTGAGGCCACCTTCGTGCACATATAGGCTAAACTGTGCCAGGAGAACCTCCTGAGGATGGGAAGAGAAGAGCCGACCTGCCGACCAGATGTAGAAGAAGGCTGGCAGATGAGAAGAGAAGTGCCAACCTGCCGACCTGCCTACGAGATGTCGAAAAAGCCTGGCAGATGAGAAGTGCCGGCCTGCCGACCTGCCTACCAGATCTAAAAGAAGGTAGTCAGATGGGAAGAGAAGTGGCGACCTGCCGACCTGCCTACCAGATGTAGAAGAAGGCCGGCAGATGAGAAGAGAAGTGCCGGCTTGCCGACCTGCCTACCAGATCTAAAAATGAAATGAAATGAAATGAATCGGGCTTTAGGCGACTTTTGTGCACATATGGGCTAAACTGCGCCAGGAGAACCTCCTGAGGATGGTGAGATGAATGAGATGACACTATCCTCCAGACACAGGATTCGAAATTCGAGCCCTGGCTGTCTGAGGCCGAGCACGCTGCCTCACGGTCACGGAGGCTCCCCACAATACTTTTACACGTGGATGGGGGAGAAACATTTTTGTTTGTATCAAACCGCCGAGACTGGGAACCGAACCCCGTACTCGTGAAAGGCAGCGGTGCTAACCACTACCCTAGGGCCCCCGCCCCTACCAGATCTAAAATAATTTAATCAGATGAGAAGAGAAATACAAATCTGAGACCTGCCTACCGTATGTAGAATCAGGTTGGTAGATGAGAAGTGCCAACCAGCCGACATGCCATACCTGGTTAAATAACAAAGTTTATTTTGTTTTAAAAACATTCAATTAAGTATGTCATGGGAAATTGTGTACATGTGTAGCGGAGACAAACTGTTGCAAAATGGAAGGGGGAACAATCATGGAGCTGGCACCGCTCGTAAACAGACACAAGATCTTGAACTAATGTTGATTTAATGTTGGTTCACCGTCTCCAGAATTTTAAAAACACATGCTCTGAAAATAAATAAACAAACATGGAAATACTCTTTTTTTTCCAGAAAAAAATGTAATGTATAAAAGCGCAATGCATAAATAAAAAAATAGATAAATAAATGA